>JANHFM010001803.1:281385-293275 GCA_032468115.1 Grayia smithii | reverse complement strand
ATTGGCTTGTGCTTAATTGTAAGCCGCCCTGAGTCTCCGGAGAAGGGCGGGATATAAATGGGATAAAAAAAAAAAAAGTTACCATCTGGAAGAGCCACTGACCCTCTCCCAACTCATTCACTCAAGGAACTGAGCTAATCATTTTAATTACATTTGTTCCCATCACTGTTACTATCACTCCAAGTCATGGTTGGTGTGTTGCATTTTTCTCCCAAATTCCAAATAGCAAGGAGAAAATCCTTGACTCTTATCTCACAACATATCACCTTAATTTTTTTTTCTCTCTTCTTTCAAAACAACCCAATGGATTTTTGTTTGTTTTCCTTTATTACCTTCCTTCAAAAAACAAGAAAAGAAAGAGTACCATTCCATGAGGAAATGTCACTAAACTTTTTTAAAAATGTATTTCTTTTAAAGATGTACTTCAATTCTACACTAACCGACTCCTCTAAACTTCTGAAGCCACTTCTAGTCTTTGCTTTTATCATCTGTGGAATCATTTGTGGCCTGACACGCATCACCCAGTACAAAAACCACCCAGTGGATGTTTATTGTGGCTTTTTAATTGGGGGTGGAATTGCTCTCTACTTGGTGAGTAGAATTCCAGCGTTCAGAATTTCCTAACATGTCTTATAAATGAAGAGGTTTTATGTGGTTTTGGATGTCTCGTGTACATTATTCCAATTGGCGCTCTACAATGTGCTTCTAAAAATGAACAGATGTCCTTGAGAAAATGGAAAGGGGACTGATAATCTATTCATAAGATAACATAATGTATTCAGGGCTCTATAAGCCTTCATGAAACTCACTTGGGCAATCTTGAGCAAATCAGTCTCTCTCTTTAATATGAAATTGGTGAAGTCGGGAGCAAAACTACGTACGCTGCTATATGACAAGTTGCCTCATGTAGAGCTCTGGGAATCATGGATGGGATATCATGGTGCTTACTATAACCTAGTTCCATTTAGTCTTTTTTTTTTTGTATCAGTAGATAATTTTACAGCAAGAGTACGGTAATTAGCAAATGCTATGTTCCTCCTGGGGATTTTTTTCTCCAGAAATTATTCTGATTAAACAATTGGTGCATGGAAAGTTGGCCCACTGCAAAGTGTCAAACCTTTTTGATTTCAAAAAATTCCTATTTGAGCCTGTGTAGATATCCTTGGAACAATTAAAATGCTCAGTGAGTACTCTTATTGACGGCAGCTTATTCCCTGTGCTCTTACTAAACTGCTGGACTTCATTGATTCTAGTTTCCTTCCTCTGTATTAACTGTTCCTTAAAGCTGGCAGATTCAAAAAGGCCTATCTGTTGAAACACTTCTGAAATTGGTCTGAGATATTACAGGGGTTTTTTTAAGTAAAGAAATGTGGAAACAGAGTGGAAAAGACATGGCTTTTTAATCAAATAGGCTGACGTGATGGGGTTTTTAAACTGATTGTTTTAATTTGTTTTATATTCTTAAATTGATTCTTAATTGGCTTTTAATTAGTTATTTAATGCATTTATTGTATAATATTCTTCACTTTTAGCTTATTTATTCTTGTCTATCATTTTAAATTCTTGTGAGCCGCCCCGAGTCCTTCGGGAGAAGGGCGGCATATAAATGTTAATGATGATAATAATTAATAATAATAATAATAATAATAATATGCCTGGATGTCTTTTCATCTTCTTTTGCCTATTCCAGCTGCTCGTGAAACTGTTCCTTAGGGATTTTAAGACAGAAACGGGGTTTCTAAGACAGGGACAGATCCAGATAATTGCTAGGAATATGTGCGTTCCCATTACGAAAAAAATATATTTTTTGGCTGATATATAAGCAGTTTTAAGAGTTCATTCCATACCTACAACACTTGAGAAATGTAAGTATCCTTTGCTGAAGTGTATAAATACTTACTTTTCCATAAAAGGGTTCTATTTTTTTCCCCCTTCAAATACCAGGGTCTGTATGCTGTGGGGAACTTTCTGCCAAGCGAAGACAACATGTTCAGTCATAACATACACAGAGAACCATTGAGACCTTTGCCTGACCTAAGCCAAGATCCCAATCAAATTTTACCAGGGAAAAATGGTAGTGGAAATGATACGATGGCGACTCATCATGTGGAGAACATGTTGAACAGGAACCACAGGGACACCGGCTCCTTGACAAACCTTAAGAGAGCAAATGCCGATGTAGAGATTATAATGCCACGAAGTCCGATGGGAAAGGAAAACATGGTCACATTCAGCAACACCTTGCCAAGAGTCAACACACCAGCAGTAGAGGAATCAGCTCGACGGAACGCGTCCATACATGCTTCCATGGATTCCGCCCGCTCAAAACAACTCCTGTCTCAATGGAAGAACAAGAATGAAAGTCGGAAGCTGTCCCTGCAGGTAATCGAAACTGATTCTGGACAGTCGCCACCTAGAGCCATTGAAATGAGGTCAAGCTCTGAGCCATCTAGAGTGGGTGTTAATGGAGATCACCATGGTCCAAGCAATCAGTACCTGAAAATTCAGCCCGGTAGCATGCCAGGCTGTAACAGTGTTGGCCTATCTGGGGGACCCAGAGTTTCCATTCAGTCACGCCCAGGATCTTCACAGCTTGTGCACATCCCTGAAGAGACCCAGGAAAATGTGAATATGTCTCCCAAAACGAATTCTGCTCGAGCAAAGTGGTTAAAAGCTGCTGAGAAGACAGTTGGGTGCAGAAGCAACAGCCAGCCAAGGATCATGCAGGTCATAGCCATGTCAAAGCAACAAGGAGTCCTTCAGGGCAGCCCAAAGAGCTCTGAGGGCGGTACAGTCACCTGTACAGGAGCGATCCGCTACAAAACCTTGACAGATCATGAACCGAGCAGCATTGTAAGGGTAGAGGCCCATCCTGAGAATAGCCGCCCCATCATCCAAATGCCATCCGAAGGAGAAGGCAGTGGCTCCTGGAAATGGAAAGCCCCGGAGAAAGGAAGCCTTCGCCAAACGTACGAGCTTAATGACCTCAACAGAGACTCTGAGAGCTGCGAATCTTTGAAAGACAGTTACAGTTCTGGGGATCGGAAAAGAAGCAACATCGAGGGCAGTGACCATCATCATCATGGGATCACCACAATAAGAGTGACCCCTGTAGAAGGCAGCGAGATCGGCTCAGAGACCCTGTCCATTTCCTCTAGCCGTGACTCGACACTTCGAAGAAAAGGTAATATCATTTTAATACCTGAAAGAGGCAGCAGCCCGGAGAATACCAGGAATATCTTCTACAAAGGAACATCTCCAACAAGAGCTTACAAAGAATGAGGGCTGGTGCTTCAGCCAAAACAACAAACACCACTACAATCAATACTCTTTGGGGTGCAAGCGTTGCACTCTCTTTATTTTTAGAGCTGATGCCGAAATATTCTTGATGTGCCAACTTTTGACCATCAGCCTGACTGTTTATGGATGTTGCTGATGTGTAGTGATTGTGCATGAATTTGTGAATTTCATGTCGCGGGGGGAAAAAGCACAATGCAAGAACCTAGTGAAGGGGAGCAAGCTTTTGTTTTCAGAATCAAAATGTTTTTCCAGTGGGATCTGTGTCAGCAAAAAGAGTGGTCTTAAATCTAGACCGCTTATTTCCTGAATGTGCCAACTTTTCAACTTATCTCTCTATTTCATGGTCAAAGGGAAGCAATTTTTTTTTAAAATAAGCAAAAGCTGTACCAGAGTTGTACTTCATCTTTGCGGGTTTTGCACCAAAATTTAATACCAAACGGTGCTGATTCTAACTTTACATTTTTAGAAAACTTCTACTCCTGTGCAGCTCTCTCTAAACACAATACATTTTGATGTGCGAGTTCTTTCCAAGTACTCTAGCTGAAAACACCATGCTAACCGCGTTCATTTAGAATAGAAAAGTTTTCAAGAATCAATACAGCTTTGCTACAGTGCAGTTTTCATCTCAAACGATCGCAAAAGTTTTGTGTAAGTTCTTTGAAAGATTTTCTGGAGCCAAAAAAAAAAAACAGAAACAGAAACAAAAGGTGATATTCCATGAAAATTGAATCATTTTTTTTCTCCTGAGTTAATTTAGTTTTTGCTTTTCTCCAAACTTTATTCAGTTACAGGTGCTATAGAGATAGATGTTGCTTTTTTACGAGATAGCTTGGGATTCATTTAAATATTGTGCTTTTTTTCCTTTTCTTTTTTTTTGAAGGTGGGATCTCTTACGTTACTAATTCAAATTCTTCATTTTGAACAGGGTTCTCAGTTTGCTTCATGGCTTACATTTTTCTTTTTTCAGTTCATCCGTTGGTTAGCTAGCACTTCACCCTGATCACTGCCACTGTGTTGTAACAGTGCAAATAAATCTTACAAGTCAGATTGCCTAATCAATTAACAGGCGTGGCCTTAAAACATAGGAACATCCTAGACAAGACAAAGGACCCCTGTTATTATTTTCCCAAAAACTGGTTTGTACTTCTGCTTCCAGAAGTGACCTGAATTTAATGAAGGAGCATGATTGGAAGATCCAAGCAATCATAATAGGCTTATCTTAATCTCTCAAAGCTGGTAAAATAGTCAGTGGAAATGAGAACTGAAATTAAGTTGCTGAATCCTCTCCCGTATGACAGTTCGCTATCAGATTACATTAGATCACACCTATCTCCCTTTCTTCTGCATCAGTGTTGAACCCCTGCCTCCCCCTGAGTTCTTAATATACGAAAAAGAATTTAATAGTTCTGATGTCAATGAAAGCAATGGCTGAGGTAACTTGTAGCTGACTACCTGGTGGCCTGTGACAATGTGAGATATTGGATAACTCTTCTATCCAATAGATGGGCTGGTCTTGACATTTGGGGACAACCACAGATAAAATCAAGACTCACACTCACACAGAGAATTGGTTCTCTTAGTCCACAAGTGTCAAACTTGATCGCGTCACGTGGTCTGCGCGTGATGCATCTGGCCCACGAGCCACCAGTTTAGCACCCCTGTTTTAGTCATTCAGAATATAAAATAACCCTTCAACTACTTGTAGTGTGTTCATGAATCAGTGTTTATTTTTTTTATTTAAAAAAAATGCCATGCCCAGTAACAATTATCAAACAAATATTTGTGCTTGAAATTGTAAGCCGCCTGAGTCTCGGGAGAAGGGCGGGATATAAATTGAAATAATAATTAAAAAAATAAATAAATATAAAGGTACTGCATTCTATTACCACTACTCATATTCAGTTAATATAATTTTCAATTAGGAATATAATTCTTTTTCCCTTACCATGAACACATCTTGAAACCGCGAGATGCTACTAGAGTCCCACCCAACCAGGGAGAAAACTGGCCAGATGAAATGGGTTATCAAATATATATATATATTTGGATTAAAGGATTTCCTAGAATAATAAATTATGGACAAATTTATTTATTTTGGGTCCATGTCACATCCTATATTTGTTTTTGACCTGATAATCCATATCTCCATAAATTCTTTCATTCTACGTGGACATTTTAAATTAAATAGGTTCTTAGAAAACACATTTGTTTGTTATTTTCCCATAAAACAGGCATCTTAACCTGTTTTTAAGCTAATAAAACTGCCAGCATATTCAGGAAATGTGAAACCCAACTAATAATGCAATGGCTCATCTGTACATTAATCCAGGAGTTAACATCAGAACACTCAGACAGGAAAGAAAATTGAAAGGTATCTGGCATCTAGCGTTTGGAAGGTCCAGTCCAAATCCTTATGTTCTAGAAACCTAAATGGGCCAACATCAACTATCTCGATTATGTTTCCCATTCTCCCTCCAAAGAGCTTTGAGTGACAATCTAGCCTCATTTCTACCTTACTGGAAAGAATTGGAATCCAATCTATCTCTTAGAAATCTGTAGGTTTTTCTTCTTAACAACAAAAACACTATATAATGCAAGAACATTTTGATCATAATCATGCAGTAAATCTATCTTATCTATTAAAGCGGTGTTTAAAAGCACTTCAAAAGCAAAATGCAAATATTGTACTTTCCACTACTTTTTAAAAATGATGGCAGAGCAGGCAGATTATTTCGTATACTCTATTCATTTAATTCATATCCCCTTTTCTACCAGGAGCATAAGGCAGCAAATCCTCTTGCATTCCCTCTCACGCATCCCTGTAAGCTCAGAGAGCCAACAGCAGTGCAACTGTTCCACCACTTAGCAGTGGCTCTCTCAAGGCAAAGGTCCTTACCAGCTCACTTGCCTAAAATTCTTTCATCTAGCATGACTATGCTGAAACTTAGCCTGTAGTCCTGCAAAAGACGGGGTCTTCTACACAAAGAGCATTCATTTTAGACAATCATTCTGAAATCTATTGTGAGTTACACTGCAAGCAGTTTATTCCTTGCATAATACACAATAGCATTGAGGAGTTAACATCTCTCGTCGGATTAGATGGAAAGGAAGGCATTATCAACGACACCATTTAGAACAGATGAGAATCATGACTTGAGATACACATCTCGAAACAGACCTACATTCCATTTCTTCTGGTCCCAAACTGGTCATCACACATCCCTAATCCCCAATCCAGCTCAGGAATAAACCATGCAATCCTGATTGCTGGGTGCAGGCATCCAGCCAATATATTTTTATGTCCAACACTCTTGTATCAACATCTCCTTGCTTTATGTTGAACATTTGATAAGGGTCCCTCTAGTGAAGCATCCCTGTTTTTTTCAGAGGAGGCTCACATCTAGTCTTTAACTAGAATATCATGCCACGAGCTGCACTCAAAAAAGTAGGTAGGACCAAATGCACTAAATTTGATTTCAGTGTTGGTATAATTCAAACTTTATACGATTGTAGAATTTCTTCTTCTCTTACATTAAAAAGTGTAAATTTGGCAGCTAGTTTGAAGAAGCCCCGGAGCTGCTTGCTGGAGCTCTGAGGCTACATTTTCACCCTAGCTGGATTGGAGGATTGACTGTCTATTTACAGCATTTAATGTTAAATATAGTATTGAGTTTTTTTCTCCAGAGGAACGGCTATTCAGATTCTTGGCTAAGATTAAGTGTTTTTACTCCGATCAATTCTGATGAACTGTTGACTCGGAGGCAGAGGGGATTATGTTTTGGTTTATTAAACTGGAAAGTCTTCAAAAGACTTAACAGCACATAGCAAGCAGTCATTGCTAGGCTAGAAACGTGATATACAAGTGTTAATAAAGTCCTCGTCATGCGTACCACTCTCGGTTGTACTGAGCTCATCAGGACTTGTGCTTCAATGAATAAATACAGGATTGCGATCTCAACAACTGCAATAATACAAGCACTCCAAATAGCCATTCTAGATAACATCTTTTTTTTTTCTGTTGCATGTTTATGTTTTTGGAGGGAATGGTTGCTTTTCTTTAATTATCCTTCTTGCTCTGCTTTAGTTAGCCAACCACATATAAATAATTGTGAGTTGTTACTTGGACTCTAATCTTCGCTGCACTCTTTCAACGACAGCGATACTTTTCCTATCTAAACTTTTCCTACTTACCAGCCAACAATTTTAAAAGCACTTGCAAAATCATTGAAATTACATTCTTTACTTAAAATACTGAAAATACTTTTTTACACAGAAGTGCCAAAGGCTACTCTTTTTAATAACGGCTTCTCAGTAATTACATTAAAGAACAAAAAGTGTAATAATAATATACATTGAGATTCTAACTTCTGTTTGTATATCATCTGTGAAGCCTTTTGTAAAACAAATCTTTGTTTACATTCCACTGATACCTTAATTTCAAAACAAATCAAATTGACAGGTGGCATCTTCGAGTTTTTTTCTTACTTGCTGAAAGGGGCACCGATTTCTTTGTTAGGCTGTGCTTTACTAAGAAAAAAAAATTGGGTAAAATACAGAATATGTTTTTAAATGAGAATTCTATATAAAGTATTGTGTTCTAATACAATGTTATGCACTGTTTTAAAAGAAACAAAAAACAAACTTTGTAAATTGCTATAAATGTATTTTGTTAAATAAGTACAAAATTCAATGCTACTGTGTGAGTTTATTGTGCTAATATCATTAAAATGAATATTAATTCCGCATTGAAGTAGAGAGGTCTTATTTGTGTGTCCCAGAGTGTTTGCTCCTTTCTTTCCCCATATTACTAAATATACATGGCCTTTTCTTACAAGAGTGGGCAGGGCATTTCAAGGTCATGAGCAACAACTAATAGAGTAAAATCTGCAGGGACTCCCCTCGCCTCTCCCCTCCTCTCTTTTCGTTTTTCCTTTCCTTTCTTTCCTTTCCTTTCTTACAAGAGATAGAAAATCAAAGGTTTCCTTTTTTAAAAAACAGGTACAGGCTGTTAATAGATCAAAATATGTATGATGTTACTGCTCCCATCAACAGAGCAATTAAAAAATGAGACAGAAAATTTCTGGAGTGGACATTATGGCCAATGTATACGTGTGTGTGTATGTGTATAGCAGGGAGAAATCAAGATGGTGGCAACGACAGTGATTAAAATCCCACCATTTTTTTTGTGTGTCAAATGTAAAAGGAGATGGGGCTTCAATCACAGCTCTCATGCTGATATTTTGACCCCTCACTTGTGGCCAATCCTGGCCATCCTTATCCAGCACCACAATACCAGTAATAGCTTTAAATCTAGTTTTTTAAAAGCTAAATGCTCTGTATTGTCTTCCCTTAATAGACAAATGGATGGATCTGCCAACTTATACAAAGAAGATACACTGTCATAAGAAACTATTTCAGACAGAAAACCAACTTTATTTTTATTTTATTTTATTTCTATGCTGCCCTTCTCCCGAAGGACTCAGGGCGGCTTACAATAAAACATACATAACAGAAATATAAAAAACATTTACAGACATAAACAGACCAACCACAGAGAAATTACAATTAAAAGGGGCAAGTAAATTTAAAATTCAAAATTTAAAACTTTTAAAATAAGTGAAAAATGGTCAACCATAACTAGCTTGGTGGAAAAGCCAAGTCTTCAGGTCGCAGCAGAAGGAGCGAAGGTCTGGGGCGGTCTGAAGCTCAGTGGGTAGATCATTCCACAGGGTCGGCGCTCCCACAGAGAAAGCCCTCCCCCTGGGCGCCGCCAGCTGACATTGTCTCCTCCCAGTGCCCGGTGCGCTCTCACAGGGCTATGGAAAAAATTAGAAAATTAGAAATGTATGTTACATCAAACCGTGACTGTGTAGTTTATTTCCTTAATTAGGATACCAATGTATGTTGCAAACTCATTCCATATGAAGAGGAAGGAATAGTATGTATGTTCACTGCATTGAGTCACTTATAAAATAATAAAGATGGGAAAATTATAAATAATTAAATTTCAAGTAAACTCCCAAGCGGGAGAAGCCTAACTACATTATCTTTGTTAAATCGGCTAATCTCTATAGAAGATTCTATGCACAATTTGTAAATGGAGTCGTTTCAACCACAAATTAAAATTCACAAGCAGGGCCAGAAAAATCTAGTCCATCATGAGTGCAAAAAACAGAAAAAGCACCCAATATATTCAAAATAAATCAGGGAAACAAAACCAGAAGGACGGAAGTGGTTTATTAAATGGTCATCTATTTTAGAAATGAACAGGAAAATCCATCTGCAATTTAATCTCCTTAAAATCTATCCCCCATAATGCTATTATCTTACTGCAGTATTGAAATACTGACCTAAATTCAAATCACCATATGCCGAAATGCACAACTTTGTGATATTGTTGAAAAACAAAGCCTATACAATATTGTCTGAAGTAGAATCCAAAAGATGCAGAAAGGATAAAATGCACCAGGTTTAGCCTGGGGAGACAGCTTTATATGATCAACTGTAAAGATGCCCAAATTTACTTTCAAGGTGATCAGATCTCTGTTGCTAGAGTGACGAGGCAGAAGATCTGTTGCCATGGAAACCAATCAGCATCCTATCAGCTGCTTTTTGATAGCTTTATTGACTGCAAGTCCAAGTTTGGTATCACAGAGAATGGCTTCAAAATCTATAATTCATTGTTCCAATTTTATTTCTCGATCTAGAAAGATGACCACAGCATTGCAAATTTGTGGTTTTCAGTCTAGTTCCACAGCACAGGGAGGTTGGGGAGTGGGGGGAGTTAGGTTTGCTTTATCTGCTTTTGAGTTTTCCAAATGTGAATGAAAATTGAGGGAAAACTGGAAGATAGGCAATAGAAAAAAATATATAGCTAATGGAGAAGAAACCTGTACTTTGACAGGAAGGGGCTCATTCCTAGACGATCAAAGATTTCATTCAATTTCATTCTGACATTGTATTTTTTGTTCCCATGGCAACAAATCTAGTTATCTGCTTATAGATAGCTGTTTATATTGCAGCTTTAAGGAAATGCAGTGTTTAATCATCCCTTAGCATTAACAGGGAAAAGGAATGCGGAAGTCAAGAGAAATGTTCTCTATGGACATCTAGCAGTTGGACTGCTGATGTGCAGAAGACCTTGCTGAACAGAAGAGTAAAAAGGAGTTACACATCAAAAGTATGTGTGATACCCAAGTGAACACTTAGGGAGTTGATCACTACTAAAATATGCATGGTTCTGCTATCAATAATTTATCAACTCTACATTTGCTGCCTTCTGAATTAATAAAACCTTGTTGGGCCTTCTCACTCAAGCCCTTTCTCACAATATACAAAAGCAACCCCAAAATGTCTTCTTCGTATGGCAGCCACGAGACAAGTTTTTTCAACGCACAGCAAGTTCATCAACTGTATGATATGCTTATGTAGTACAACAAAACTATATCACTGCGTAGGTGGGTTTCTTGGTAGGGTGGCCATAGGGGATGACGGTGAGAATTGCAGTTCAGCAGTTTTGGAAGAGAATCAGATAGGCGGAAACTGATTTATTCTAACCACCATCGGATTGCCAGTAAAAGGCAGTAGTGTATCCATTTCCCAGAAAGTCTTTTATTTATAGATATAAAATATAAAGTGGATTATTAAGAGATTTTGTACGATAATAAAAGCAAACACGCAATATAAATTTAAAGAGAAGAAAAAATAAGGGAAGGAAAGGAAGGAAGATATAATAATGTAGACTTCTATTTAAATAGTAATATTTTTTTTCTAAATACAGAGGTTTTGAATCTCATATTTACATTGCCTATAGATACCGATTCATTTTCTTCTGACTGATTTAATGATAACATTCACAGACACTCTCTAAATTAGGAACAGAATAATTTTGAGAAGAAGTTCAGTTTGATGTAGTGAGTAAGGCAGTGTTTCTCAACCTTGGCCGCTGGAAGATGTGTGGACTTCAACTCCCAGAATTCCCCAGCCAGCAAAGCTGACTGGGGAATTCTGGGAATTAAAGTCCACACATCTTCCAGCAGCCAAGGTTGAGAAACACTGGGCTAAGGTCACCCAGTTGGCTTTCATGGTCTTCTGCTTTCTAATCTGGTGCCTTAACCACTAGACCAAACTGGCTCACCACCTTAATCCCACCTTTATTAATTTTATAGTAATTTAAGTAATGGTGAACATATGTAATGCTCCTTCCTCTTCCTATTTTCCCACAGCAACAATCCTTTGAGGTGGGTTGGGCTGAGAGAGTCTTAAATGCTTTATTTTCTGGTTAAAAATAATAAAAAGAGGAAATGTAGTGGAAAAATATGGAAGGATTGTGGGAGGATTTATCAGGATCATTCCAAGCTTTGGGAGAAGCCCAGGTTGTGAACATGTGCTCTGTATCACTCTGCCCTTAAAACTTAAGATATTTTTTTTATCCCGCCTTTATTATTTTTATAAATAACTTAAGGCAGAAAAGTAGAAGCATTTGAAATGTGGATTTACAGGTGGTTGTTACGTATAAGTTGGGTTGACAAAATCAGAAATGAGGAGGTGATAAGCCACCTGGGAAAGCCAAGGGAAATCATCAAAACCA
>JANHFM010001803.1:218386-232329 GCA_032468115.1 Grayia smithii | reverse complement strand
AGTATCCTTCCTCTGCCACGCCCACCAAGCCACGCCCACAGAACCGGTAGTAACAAAATTTAGATTTCACCCCTGGTGCTGACCCACACATACGCGACAGACAGCCACTCTTCCGGGTATCTGCGCTCCCGTGCGCACGAAGGCCAGCAGGGCTGCGCTTTCCTCGCAGGATGGTTTCGCGTGCCATTTCCAGCACACAGGCTGGCACACGGGCACGGAAAAGGTTCACCATTGCTGATATAGTCCGTGAACATAGTCCATAGAATAGAATTAGCAATTCTATTTTACAATCAATAACCCCCAGGCACACACATGACCTCTAAGTTATAGAGGCCTCTAGTCAAAATAAAATACATTTCTGAATGAGCAGAGTATACCAGCAATTTAATAAATCCAATCAAACTACTCTTTATAATAAAGAAATAATCAGTAATAACTAATAGGCATAATATTGTAAGGCAAATTCTGGCAATAGAGAGACAGAGCAGAATTCATACACATCACTGGATGGATCTTTTAAAAAAATAGGAACTTTAAAAAAGATATTGTGAACTTAGTTTATTTGTACCTCCCAAGCCAAAGTGGGAACTGAGATGAATTCCATCATTTTATAATTTTTTTAAAATGGAGTTTTAATTTAAAAAGCACATACGGAAAGTGAATTATGAACTCCAGACATGGATTTTATTTTTTGAGAGAGGGTGCCATAATTTTAAAAATGTATTCAGGATGCAGGTTTTCCAGTAAAATCATACAAAGGAAAAAAATCCAGTATTTTTTTCCCAGTGAAAATTGCAAGTTAAAGTTGCTTTTCCATTAGTGAGAGGAAAGTTATATGTACAGTGATCTTAATTCTTCAACATGTAATGTTTGTGATTCCTTTTGGGAAGAAGAAAGGAAAGAAGAAAGGAAATCCATCTTGGAGAAGAGCTATATACAATTCAATGTCACATGTATTTGGGTCCAAAAATGGGAATATTGGTATTATATATTTGTCAGTCTTAACAACGAAGAGATGGTTTTTCACTGTCAGAATAACTATGCAAGATACAGTAAGAGGGAGAGAACTGGATTAAAATACTATATAAACTTCAAATGTTCAAGAAAAGAATATGTGAAGGGAAATCATTGCTCCTGGTCTTTCAGGACCCTGGCTAAATTCTTAAATGAATATATGGGGTCCTTGGTAGTCACTAAGTTTCGTTGTTTTCTTGAGATGTTTCATTATCAAACTAGTAATGTCATTAGTGCTAGAAAGAAGTGGAGGTTGCCCTGTCACTGTTGATGGTTTCTTGATTAGGCATATTCATATATACTATACTGTATGTACTAATTCCTTGATTAGGACATATTCATTCTTGAAATGGGTATGTACAGATAGAGCTTACTTAACAACTGGCCTGTTTAGTAACCATTTGAAGTTACGATGGCACTGAACAAGCAAGTTTGCAATTGATCCTCACATTTGCATGACTATCCCAGCATCATCCTGAAGGTCACATGATCACCATTTGCACAGTTCACAGTTGAGTCAATGGAGAAGCCAGCAGTAACATTACAAGCCACACTCACATGAAGCCTCGCCTAACGATCTTGGTGATTGGTTAACAAATGCAGCAGAAGTAGAGCCATAGGCCCATTGTGATCATGTGATGTCTCACTTAACAACCATATCACTTAGTGTTGGAGTTGTGAGTTGTGGTCATTAAGCAAGGACTACTGATATTTGTGTTTGAGTGAGCTCTTAGCACATTACATGCAGAGTAATGTATGGAGCCTATCATTATATTAAGACAAATGTAGCTCCCCACCCCCACTTCAGACGTAACTTGTCAAGTTGAAAGAAGGTGGACCCAAGATACTTGTTCTAGTTCCTTGCTTATGGGCTGTTTTTCATAATCAGGCCAATATCTAAAGGCCAGCCCTCCATTTTACAAGTTGAATTTAGAATCATTGGGTCTGACACCGGAAATAGAGCTGGGCATAATTTATAGTACATTTTAACAAGGCCTATTTCCAGAAGTGGGCTTCACATAATTTAACAACCAGTTCACCTCAGCACTGAAAATGTGAGTGTGTGTGCCTTCCACGCATGTGTGTGGCCTTCTGTGCATGTGCTTTGCTTGCGCGTGCACTTGCGTGCTTGTGCAGCTAAATAGGACGGCATAGCACCGGGGTGGCTACCGGTTCGTCCAAACCAGTATCAACCGGCTGAATCCACCCCTGCCTATTTCTCTAGGGTTCATCACTAATGGTACTTGTATATAAAACAAAATATCCTGAAAACATCAACAGCCAGAATCATTTAACAACTGCATAATTAGATAAACATGGATCTCCATCTCCAAAAATCGAATATTGTTACAAATTTGTTCAGTGCTTTTCTGTTTTATTTGATTAGCTCATTTGAAATGGAAAATGAGTGCAGTTTTAAAAAAAATATTTTAGTTAGGAAACAGAGTGTGTTCCTCAGCCTTCAGAAATCCCAAGATGGTGTTGTGACGAATTTGAGAAGTAATAGAGACAAAATACTAGGTATTGCCTTTAAGCCTATGTGTTTATTCAGCTGAACAAAGTCGGGTCCCCTAACAGAGAGGAAATCCCGAACATACAGAGTTTCTTATATTTATAACTTTTCTTACACTCCACCCAGCAAAGCTGACACATAAGAGATACAGGAATCACCCAGAAAGTCTGGCACACAGTAGATAAGATATCAAGATGTTCTTAGTACATAGGGAGGTTCTTTAGGGACACTGGGTGGTCCCTGGCATCTCAGGACATTGGGTGTATCCCTGGGGACTTTTCATAGCCCTGCAGGTATCTAAAGATAATGGTGCCATCTGTACATACACACCTTCCAGGCTCTTCCAAGATTCTGAGTGAACAGTGGATTCTGATTGAGAGTTTTATTTTGACTGCTCTGAGCAAGAATAAATCTGAAATTCTGTGCATGTTCATTCCAAAAAAAATACCCTGAGTGTTAATCAACTCATTGAGGATTAGGAGAAAACTTTTAAATCCAACTAAACATTTCATAGCTTTCAGAAAACAATAGAATAGAAGGATTGACAATGAATAAAAATATCAAAAAAGGGGCAAAATATATTTTTTATTTTCTTTGCTTGACAAGCATCACCTAAAAACTCATATTTTTACAGTATATATCTGGCGCTGGCAAATTCTAATGTAAATTTAGTTGATGCACACTTTTCTTCTACTAAAATTTAGATCAGAATGTTATTAAGCTACTTATTTAATTTGTACTCTGTCTTTCAGCATATAAAGTACTCAATTAAAATAAAAACAACGTGAAAGTTTAAAAACAACCACCAGGAAAATAAAAATATAAATCTTTTTTTTTCCTTGCTGCAATTGTGCCAATATTGATTCTTAGCATAATACTTCCAGTCAATGTAAATAATCAGAAAATGTGTACATATTAATTTAAAACATCTGTAAACTGCTTTCCATTTTTAGAAAGCTCAACATAAATTATGATAAATAGTATATGCAATAAATAAACTAGGATTCTTCTCGTGGATAATGCATTAAATATATAAGATTTAATTTTTCTGTAGCCTTTTTAGAAAAAAGACACAGATTAATGCAAAAATGATGAGAACCGATTTACAATGGATAAGCACATATAAAAAGGACATGAACTGGAAATAAACAGATTTTCCCAGTTCAAGGGCAATCTCTCTGTAAATGTTTCTCAAAACAATACCCACAAGTGTTCGCTGTTCTGTTCCAGTACAACTTGGAATTCTGGCACTGTCAGTTCTAATTTTTTCATCAAGTTCTTTCAAAAATGTTGGGATCACAGCTCCTTGAACTCCAGGCCAATGGCTATGCTGGTTGAGGAATTCTGGGAGCTGTAGTCCTAACACACCTGAAGGGCAGTAGAATGAGGTTGATCCTAAACAGCAGTTGTATCTGTGGTAATTTCATTGCACTATATTAACCATAACTTCTTTTTATGTTAAAACAGTGGACAGTATTACATCTTCAATTATACATCCCCCCCCAAGGAGAAATGGTTAGTCAAGTATAATAAACACAGTAATGACCTCAAAAATCTGTAGAAAAAAAATGCTGATCTGCTGCTTTCATGACTCATAGCATTTGGAGTCAGAGGTAGTCAAGTTTTACAAGTTACATCAAGGAAAAAAAACTCTTTTTAAGAGTTTCCTCCAGATAAATTAATCTCATGGAAACCGAAGCACTGGCTAATGCTTTTCCAGAATAAAATGTCTCTGTTTCAGCCACTTGCATGTTAACCTGTAAAAAGATTACAACAATCACAAGGCATTTTCAATGTCTTGATTTTAAAAGTTCGCTATGCTCATCACAAGCTGTTATGTTTATTTTCTATAAAGCTGTCTGCTGCCCACAGAACTGCCAACTGCACAAAAGTCTCCATTCAGTAGAAACTTTTCCATTAGGGCGTGAACTGATGAAGTCAGCAATGGAGTCAAGGAAACAGAATATTGCAACAATTATTATGCAAGACAAATATGTGGAAAAAGTCATGAGTGTATTATTGCCATTGTCTCCAAGGTTAAGGATTTGCATATTAACTATGAGGTGAGAAGCCTGCTTGGTAGCTAGTTCTAGATTTGTCAATATTATTTGCACATGGTGTCAATGAAATGCTAAGCATTTGACTTGCATGAATGGCTTTTAGCTAAAAAAGAAAGCCTGCTCAGTTCGCAAGGGGTGTGTGTGTGTGTGTGTGTGTGTGTGTATACACCCCTTCCACATACACATACAGCAAAACCCCCATTCTTCTTCCAAGCAACGTTTAGAAAAGCAGAATCATCAGAAAGCTTTCTGTCTCACCATTTGGTGATATTTCAATGAGTCAGAGTTCATAATCTAGAATGCATCTAAAGTACGTTTCAACATGGTCAGATATACACGGAAAGCTTACATAACTGAGGGTTGTTCTATATAGTCAGCATTCAGTAGAAGTCAGGCCTAGCACACATTCATGTAAATCGTTACATTAATCAAATAAATTTTGATGGTCTCTCTCTATAGGCATGAACTATAGCCTTGTGAAATATATGCAATTCTCTGAAACGGCTTAATCTACAGGAGAGATTTGAGCCAGCAAACTCTGCCATTGCAATAATATCAGCTCAGGTTTCTATTCAGAGTTAGAAACGTATATGTGGATCAGTAGTGGGGTTCACTTACCTTCACTACTGGTTCCAAACTGTGAGTGTGTGTGCAGAGCATCCATGATGATGTCCGGCTGGGGGTGGGGACGGAGCCTCCCACCACCGCTACCAGTTCGCCCGAACCGCAGTGAACTGGTAAAAACCTACCACTGATGTGGATGTATTGCATACATTGGAAGATAAATAAAAGCCACATTCAGAAGCAGATTCTTAAAAACATGGGGAAACTTCAAGAAGTGTTTAAAAACTGTGACTGAATGTGCGAAATAATAATATTATTATCCTGTGTAGTGTCTATGAACTGTATGTGGAAAGACATTTAAAATACTTCATTCTTTCTCCACAGAATGATTTAGACAGAAAAATTCCTCCTACAAACACACACATATATAAACACACACACATACACACACACACACACACACACACACACACACACCAGGGGTGGGTTCTACTTACCTATACTACCGGTTCTCTTCATGCACGCGCTCTGCGCGTGATCAGCATGCATGCCGAACACAAGCTCTGTGCATGCGCACTAACTACTCTTCTTGAAAAAAACACAAAACAAGTACTCTGTGCATGTGCAGAGTGCTTCTTTCGAGGTTTTGCCAAGGGAAAAAAAAAGTAAGTACGGGTGCGCGGGTGGGCCCAGCTCCTGGGCATGGAGAACTGGTTTGGTGACATCACACTGTCACCGCTACTGGATCGCGCAAACTGGGCCGAACCAGGAGCAACCCACCACTGACACACACACACACACAAATCAGTCATTTTTCCTAATCTGACAAGTTGAATTGGTGAAATGCAGTTTTCCTTTCCTTTCTAAATTACTTACATTTTAATTTTCAAGAGGTATTCTTCATTTTCTTCTATAGCGTAGATCACACATTCCAAACTTAAAAAGGATTGGCAATGCAATTACATATCTGTCTTGATTAAGGATTGAACCCCTTTCAATAAGAGGCCAAAAGGATCTGAGAAAGAGGAAATGTTTAATATTAATGTAAAAGGATAAAAATAGAGAAAATAATATTTCATAAAATCAGATGTTCCTGACATGGACAGTGCCATCCTACTAAATATAAGAACATTTATTCTTCTGTTCTATGGAAACTATGATAACTTCAAAGCTGAAAGTTACTTATGATGATATAAGAATATTAGAAGTCATTGAAAGCCTCCTATAATTCAGTTAAGCCCCGCAATAGACTCATCCATGCATTCTATTTGCCTTTGTTGGAAGAAATATCCAGTCCGGTTCCAAGTCGGGAGAAAGGTGCTGGAAATAAAATGGAGACTGACTGCAAGGAAAGGAGGTTTATTTGGTTTCCAGAAACTTCAGTGACAGCAGCAATGTTTCTGGGGTGGCTGACAAAATGGCTGAGTGAGTGGATGGATCTTTATAGGGTTCTGGGATTTTGTGATTGAGATGCTCCAGGGAGTTGTGCAATGTAGTGAGCCTTGTGTCTTTTACTATTCCAATAGGTTAATCCTATTATGTCCTAAAGGTCATATCCTGTCCTTAGAATTTGGGTAAGGGGATGTAAATTCTTAATCCCATCAATTGTGGGAGCTGAAGGTGTTTTGTTTATGAATAGATTGGCCCAGTCTTCCTTAATAGATACAAAATCTGCATTTCTAAAGGTCAACTTCTTCAAGTTTCTTTGTTTGAAACTGTTTTCCTATGGTAGGAAGACTGGGTCTACTTTCTGCCTTTGTTAAGTTTTTTCTCCATTTCTCCCTTGGGGAAATATTCTATCCTGCCTCTTTTCAATATTAAGAATAAAGAATATTTTAATCTGTGCGAGGGGGCTTCCTACACTTTGGCGCAGGAAGACCCATTTACAGATACTGGAAGATAACAAATTTCTTCATCCTCAGTCTGTCTCAGTCCCATCCCAAAGAGACTGTCTCCTGTATTTCATGTGGCCATAGGCCATGCTTTTGCTCCTGTTCTATGCTTTGTCCTGGTTTGCTGGACTGATGAAACATAAAACTATTTGTTTGTTAACCAATCCACCTGTGAAATTGTATTCATTGGAATTTTGTTTGTGCTGCTTGTAGAGATGTTTCGTTTTGTTTTTAAATCAGTACTATGGAAATGATCTCAGCATCAATGCCAGTGCTTGAAATGTAAACAGATATTCCTTAAGCCAAAATCATTTCTTGCCAATATGAATTAGCATGGGCAGCAAACAGTTTAAGCCTGCCTTGAAGAACTGCTGTAAATCAACCAGAAGTTATTTGGGAGTTATTTGTCTGTTTGATCTAGTTTTATTCAGTTTGCATCTCTGGCATAGAATTCCTAATATGGTTGCTTGGGCCTTCCTGTATAAATGAGTTTCCAATAGACCTGCCACCTTTTTTAATTAATTCATCACAAATTGTGTAGTGCCATTTGTCCAAATGATGCATGTTACAGCTCAACAGAGAATTGGTTGTTCCTCTGCTTTTGGGATGGAAATGCAGGTCCTATTATGTTACCTTGCTTTTTTAGCAAGCATGGTAGGTTGGAAGTTTGCAAGTAAAAAATGCATGAAAACAAGTCGTATCCATAAGAACAGAATCTTCCCTGCAATCATATGTGAGTTATGCATCCTGACAAGATTTCTTGTGGACATACCTAGAGTCATTTTGTTCCAGGATTCATATATTGTTTCAAAAACTTGCTAGCCCAGAATTCAACTGGGTCAGTTGGTAAAGTTTTGATATCATAAAACAGAACTACCAGGGGTGAAATCTAGCAGGTTCTGACAGGTTCTGGAGAACCGGTAGTGGAAACTTGGAGAACTGGCAAATTCCATCTCTGGCTGGCCCCAGGAGTGGGGAGGGAATGGGGATTTTGCAGTATCCTTCCCCTGTCATGCCCACCAAGCCGCGCCCACCAAGCCACACCACATCCACCAAGCCATGCCCACAGAACCAGTAGTAAAAAAATGTGGATTTCATCACTGAGAACTACCATTTTTATATGAAAATTGTTTGCAAGTAAATCTGTTGATCTGTATGTTGCTCATTCCAGGCCTGTAATTTCTATAATCTGCATGCATGAATTTTGATTGTGGCAATTAGGGGAGAGGCCTTGTGCCAAGCCTGGCTCTTTAAGAAGGATTCACCATTCAACCCAGATGACAGAAAACATTTGTAAGAACCCTGTTCTCATGAGATGGCTGGTCTTACCAGTTCTTGCTTGCAGGAGAATGGTATTTCTTGCAGATATTCTAATGTACCATTAGTTGCTATTTTGTCATGTCACTGTTTGTAGTTAGTCTGTGTGATCATCCTGCAGCAGCAAATTAGAAGGTTCACTGTTTCTTCAGCTTCTTTGCAGAGCCAATTGGCTGTCTCTTGCTGTCTTTTCAATTGTGTCTTTGTATGCATTTGTACCAGGGGTGGGTTCTACTTACCTCTACTACCAGTTCTAAAGGTGCACGCCCTTCACGCATGGTCGGCGTGCACGGCGCACGTGCCAAACAGGCACTCCTGTGCATGCACAGAAGCTTTTTTTGATGAAAAAACATCAAAAAAAGTTTCCTGCGCATGTGTGTAAGCGCGCTCCATGCACTCTGCGCGTGGTCTGGTAAGTACGGGCGCGCGGGGGGGCAGCAGTCCAGGATGCATAGAATCTGTTCGGTGACATCACAGCATCACTGCTACCTATTCGCGAGAACCGGACCGAACTGGGGGCAACCCACCACTGATCTGTACTTAAGGCTTGGTCTTGTGCAGCCAAAAATAGCCTCTCTGTGTCTTTCTTCAATATTCTTGCTCTTAGCCATTGGCAGGTTTTGCTGTTATCTGCTTTGCCTGTTAGGGCTTTTCTTTAAATGTACTGGCCATGTGGTACTTTGCCTTGCTATTTCTCTTTTCTGTTCATTTGGTCTTTTTTGTAGACCAGCTTGGTCTCTATATCATAGAGGCCACTGATGGGTTGCTCCCGGTTCACCCCGGTTCTGGAAAAACAGTAATGGTGGTGGCAGCAGGCTCCACCCACCCACCCAGATGTCATTAAAAATGATCTGTGCATGCGCAAAAGCGCCACATGCTCACAAAGCGAGTGAGAGCTCCCGCACACTACCAATAGCGAACCGGTAGCACCGGATTTTAAAATCCACTACTGATAGAGGCCAAAGCAGATAACATCAAGGCCTGGCAATGGCTAAGAGCAAGAAAATAGAAGAAAGACACAGAAAGGCTAATGGTGCACTAACTTCAGTGTATCTTCTTGACTGTCTTTTAGATATTCTTCCAATGTCGTTTTTAATACTTCAACTATTAAGGTTCGTCACACAGTCGGTCAGGTGGTTCAAACTGAATTTGGCATTTTTATCCACCTAACCTGTCCTTCCCAAGGATCTGGGATAGCCAAATGTTGATATTTGATGACGTTAGAGGTATCATCGCAGGATGCAAACTATTCCAAGTAAAGCTGCCTTTTGCAATTGACTGATGGTGGATTTGTCATTCTCAATGGATTTCAAGTTGTGCTTCAGTTGTTTTGCGATTGCACCCAAGATAAGTTTCTATTACTATTGGTATTATAATTATAGCAATAGCAGTAGCATTAGCAGTTAGACTTACATACTGCTTCATAATTCTTTACAGCCCTCTCTAAGTGGTTTACAGAGTAGCATATTGCCCCCAACATTCTGGGTCTTCATTTTACTGACCTTGGAAGGATGAAAGAATGAGTCAATGTTGAGCTGGTAAGATTCAAACTGCCAATCTGCTGGCAGTCAGCAGAATTAGCCTGCAATGCTGCTTTCTAACCACTGTGCCACTGATTGCACAGTTAGCCAGTTATTTAAACAGGATTTGGCATTTATATCCACCCATCAATTCTTTTCCAACGTTTTATCATATATTTTATTAATATCATTTGCTTGTTTTTTCTGTCTACTTGTGGAAGTACTGACTTTATTTCCAGTATAATGTTGTAAGTTACATTCCTTCTGAGGCAGTCTTTTATGTGCCCTCCTTATTCCTGCAGGAAGAAACTGAACAACTTCAGCCTGTCAGTTCTCTGATTTTTATTGCACCTAATTCTATCGCCATTCCTCTTTACTGCCTGCTTGAGGATTTAATAGTATGTAGGAATGACCTTGGGAATCGAGAAGATTGAGCAGAACATAGTTGACAGTGATCTTTGGTACTGCTAATGGTACTGCTAAACTTTCCTCTGACACATTTCCAGATACATTTTAGGCAGCATCAGATGCTTATATCCAAATTCCAAATTACTGTTGCTCTGGCTTATTACAGTATTTTCCTAGCTCTACTAGAACCTTCTAGTACTCACTTCTAAGCCAACCATTGTTTGCAGTCAGAATGCACCTTTCAGTCCGTTTATCTTTTAGAGGTTCCCTATATTGTAAAACCAAAAACTTCAGCCAGAGATGGTTTTGCCTATCGCAATAATTAAATATTTTTGGATTTTTAAACTAAATTCCAATAACAGGCAAGGAACATTCCCCTGGATTGTTGCTTCATAATCACCACAATTTCCATTTAAATCTGTAAGAGCCTTTCTAATGTGATGCTATCCATAGGCACTAAGTACAATTCCCCAAATTCCCAGGGTACCAAAACAGGGAAGCCTATTCTGTAGTTGTGACAAAATTTTGAATTTACTAAGCCTGAACTCATGTGCAGGAATGACAATTAAGAAAATGAAGTCATCCCTGTCACCTTTTCATTGCAGGTGACTGTTTCATACAAATACAGATAAGGGGTGGGTTCTACTTACCTTTACTACCGGTTCTCTTCATGCACGCGCTTTGTGCGTGATCGGCGCGCGCATGCGAGTGAAGCTCGCATGCATGCCAAACACACGCTCCGTGCATGCGCACTAACTACTCTCCTTGGAACAAAACTCAAAAAAAATCACTCTGCGCATGCACAGAGCAGAGAAACGTAAGTACGGGTGGGCCTTCACACCGTCACCGCTACCGGCTCACGCGAACCGGGCCGAACTGGGAGCAACTCACCACTGATCCAGATAGAATTCTCCAATAGCAGACAAGAGCTTCCAGAGAACAGAAACCTTTGGCTGTTCAGATATTCATGTTCCTTGCAGCCATAGCCAGCATGGCTAATAGTGAGAGATGCTGAATGTTGAACAGTATTTTGTGGGGCACAATTCCCATCCCTTAAGTGTGCCAAGATTACATTTCACATAATAAGCTATCAAAGCCACAATCTTTCCCACTTCTTGGTCCCTAGACTCTAATAAGGAAAAGAACTCTCCAAACAGAGAGAAATTCTACTTAAGCTCAGTGGCTAAGACACTGAGCCTGTTGATCGAACGGTCGGCAGTTCAGAGGTTCGAATCCCTAGTGCCGCATAACGGGGTGAGCTCCCATTACTTGTCCCAGCTTCTGCCAACCTAGCAGTTCAAGAGCACATCAAAAATGCTAGTAGAAAAATAGGGGCCACCTTTGGTGGGAAGGTGACAGTGTTCGGTGCACCTTTGGTGTTTAGTCATGCCAGCTACATGACCCCGGAGACGTCTTTGGACAACGCTGGCTCTTCAGCTTTGAAATGGAGATGAACACCGCCCCCTAGAGTCGGGAACAACTAGCACATATGTGAGAGGGGAACCATTACCTTTTTAATGAAAACGTTTGATAGATATTGCTTTTATTGCTTAGGGGCCAAGACATATGTGATATGCTTGCAGGTAATTATTCCACAAACATACCTCAATGATTTCTTTTTTTTTTCTGATTATCTTCATGATACTGCCTTCATCTGATCCCCAGCCCATACTAGAGGCAGCCTAATATGCTATTGTCTCCTGCTTATGCAGTCATGGATACAGTTGTACTGCCCCAGCCATTCTGTTGGGGGGTCACACTCCAGGATCAGCCCATCTTCCATTAGCTTCATTAGTATGTCCACTCCCCTTGAGTTCCTGGACTCTGTCTTCCAGGGCCATTTTAGTTCAGGCAATAGAAGAATCTAGATCTCAAAAACTGACTTCCCTGCCTGTATCAACCAGATCTCTGATCTGACCCCTGGCTTGGAGATCCAAGAAACACACTCTTACTGTATTGCACAACAATATCAACACCCATACTTGTTTTTTGGGCTGCCTTTGGATCTCCCCGTGTGAAAAAGCTGTTCCAAACATGGACTGAATTTGGACAAAGGCATCAATCTCAATCAAACGATCTAAATCAAATGGTATAGGCAGCCATCAAAATGTGTCTCCTTCTCAGCTCTAGCCCACGTCAAGAGGAGGGATCAGTGAATATTTTCCTGATTATTTTTGAAGAGAAGAGAATACAGCCAAGAAAATCCATCCACTTTTTCCTTAACATGCCCTGCATATGGGAAATAAGGCTACTGCCATTAGAGACACTTGGTTGAGTTGAGCGGCTATAGAAATTGAATGAATAAATTAGATGACATTGAGTCTGTAGTAGCAGAAGAGGGATCAGCAAAGAGAACAGCATATTTTAACACCAGTACAGTTTTCTACAGGTTCAAAATTTGGTGAATAGCATTTTCAGTAGAAGAACATATCTGTAGCTCAGGGTTGAACTTTGGAGTTCTTGCTGCTCTCTGAGCTTGCAGATGATTCACTACCCAACTATGTAACATCAACGATACCCAACTAGATAACATCAATGACTTTCACTGATGACGTTATCCAACTGGGTAAATGAAACATCTGCAAACAGATAACCAAGCTCAGAAAGCACCAAGAAATGCACAGAATAATATTTTAAATGAGAACAAGGAAGAGCCTAGGGCAGCGATGGCAAACATTTTTCGGCTCCCGTGGCCCCCCACCCCCCCCCACTTGCGTGCACATCTGTGCATCTGCGCATGCACAGAGCTGTTGTGCCACACATACACACACACACACCCTGTGGCACACATGCAATTGTGCCAGCTGCGCATGTGCAGAGCTGTTGCACGCGCAAACCCCCTGTGTGGCGCACTCACCACACCATCTGCACATATGCATGCTGCACGCTGGTTGTTCCGCATGCATGCGCAACCACACAAGCATTCGCATGAGAGCGCCGAAGACCAGCTGGGTCCCCAGAGCAGCATGCATGCGCTGGTGCAGATAAGTGCGGTGATGGCTCACGTGCCGGCGGAAATGGCTCCACGTGCTACTTCCAGCATGCATGCCATAGGTTCGCCAACACGGGCCTAGGGTAACAGTCCAGAGCTTTGGTGCTTAATTGCAACTAACTATCTTATTATTTGCGTCACAATGAATATATACACATTTTTTAAATATATCTTAGCTTGAATTTTAACATTTTCCTAATGCAAACAGAGCCTTAGGTATGTGATCCAAATAATAAGGCCTGAATCAGATATCATACATCAAAGGATTTCTTTCATCATATGAACACTGAAAGCCATGGGTGGCTTCAGGTTGTTAGTGTAACTAGGATCTTGAGGCATCATTATAAGAGAAGATCAGTATCAAACAACCCATCTTATCCTATTGAGAAATGCTGTCATGGTTTGGGAAAAATGCTGATCACGAAGAATAGGACAAATTAAACTGGATGAGCAGAAACATGTCCTATACAACTCTGTATGAAATATAAGACCTTATAGAACAAACATACCTCAACCTTGAGGTTGAGCCTTGGTGGTGCACTTAGCTAGTGCACTGCCTAAGTGGTTCCATTTAGTTCTACTTAGTTCCATCTGCCTGCAATTAGTGCAAGTTCGAATCTCACCAAGCTCAAGGTTGACTCAGCCTTCCATCCTTTCGAGGTA
>JANHFM010001803.1:202222-214820 GCA_032468115.1 Grayia smithii | reverse complement strand
ACGCTCTTCCGATCTAAAAACACATACCTGAAGGAAACACATTACAAAAGCCAGACATAATCCCTGCCTCTATTAGCAATTTTTAATGAAATCTGAACACTTTCCCCTTAATTAATAACCCTATCCTAATAGCCTTTTCTTGAGTAATTAGGAAAAATAATGACATCCAAGGGGAGTGCGCACACTTCTGACGAGACCACTGCAGAAAAGGCTTGTCTTAATTAATTTTTTCACAGCAGCAAACTGATTTTTCTTTTTCACCATAAGGTGCAGGGATTTCAAACCCTAAGTAGCTGTTTCATCAAAGTAGACAGCTAGCAAGGAAGCTGGGAATGCCTGATTAAAAGTAAACAGCTGGGAGGGGATTTGGAAATGCGTCATTAAAAGCCAAAAATGACTTTTAAAACTCTGTAGAGTAACTAAGGTGCTGCCCCTTTTTTTCTAAAATAAACAGATGATAGCAAAACAGCACAGAAATCTTTATGAACATTGAGAAACGTCAAGAATTTTATGCAAGAGTCAGAATACCAAAAAAACATGATTTACCTGCACAAATAATATATACTTTATCAAAACAGATCATTTTTTTAGCAGGGGTGAAATCTACTTACCTTCTCAACTGGTTCGGAAGTGTGTGCGCATCACATGCCCGCACAGACCCTCTGTGCATGCGCAAACTCTTCTGCACATGCGCAGAGGGTAAAAAATACATCACTTCCGGATTCAAACCAGGAGTAACAACGACCGGGCAGGTGAGCAGACCCTCACACCGCCATTACTACAGGTTCTCCAAACCACCGGCCGCCATCACTACTGGTTCGGGCGAACCGGTCCTAACCGGGAGCATTTCACCCGTTTTTAGGGCTGTAGCAATGAAATGATACCAGAACTTCTAAAACCTATGGCAATCTACTGAGATTTTGTCCTTGCAGGCAGAAATGTAGACCACGAGGATTAAAATTATTCAGCACTGGGAGACAGGTAGTTCATTTTAACAACAATGTATAGACCAAGCATTTCGCTGTTGTTTTTATTCTCTGTCACCCAACATTTCCTATCTGTGTTGACCAAAGCAAGTTAACAAAGAGAGCAAAGGCGAAGGAGAATGTTTCAAGATAACAGTCTTATTTGCCTTGGCTATAACTGGACAAGTCTGGCCATTTAATTGCTCTTTTTCCTTTTTATTATGTGCTTTTAGTATCCATTCTTGTTTTGTGCCATTTAGTTTTTGTTCTGTTGCAGTGTTATAGCTTTTGGGTGTGCCATTTTGACTTGGAAAGGCATATTTTCTGAGTTCAAATCAAAAAGCAGAAAAACTGCCCCCTTCCTTTAAAAAAGGGTGAAATAAAAAAAGCATCAGTGCTTATTTCAATCTGATCTTCAGGGATCTGAAGGCTGAAAAAAGAAGGGATAGCTTTATTTTAAAAAAGGATGAAATATAGGATTTGGAAAGAGTATACAGGTAGTCCTGGACTTACAGCAATTCATTTAGTGACCATTCAAAGTTACAACAACATTGAAAAAAGTGATGTATGATCGTTTTTCACACTTAGGACTGTTGCAGCATCCCCCATGGTCACATGATCAAAATTCAGATGCTTGGCAACTGACTCATGATGATTGCAGTGTCCCAGGGTCATGTGATCACCTTTTGTGACTTTCTGACAAGCAAAGTCAATAGGAAAACCAGATTCATTTAACAACATTATAACTGCAGTGATTCACTTAACAACTGTGGCAAGGAAGGTCATGAAATGGGGCAAAACTCACTTAACAAATGTCTCACTAAGCAACAAATTCAGAACAAAAAAATTAATGAATCTGTACAGATTACTCTTGAAGCTAACACCTATGCAAATTTAGTCAAAAGAAAGAAGAAAATCAGCACTGTAATCGCAGTTATCAGTTTCTCTCCTGATTGTAACTGCTTTCAGATAAAGGACTCCGGACATCACCAGTGTGGTCTGAAGTATGGGATACAGTGGTGGGATTCAGTCCTGATCGTGCAAACCAATAGCGATGACTGTGGGAGGCTTCGCCCACTCGCCCAGATATAATGTGCGACTACTGCGCATGCGCAGGCCGTGTGGGTGCACAGAGGTGGCGCATCCCAGTGAAGCGAGCACGTGCGCGTGCTCACATTTGCGAACCGGTAGGGAAGGTAAGTGAATCCCACCTCTGATGGGGTACCAAAGTAACATAGAAGTAGAATGCTGGGGAATCCAGTTTCAAAGCCACACTCAGTCATAGACGCTAATTAGATGACTTACCTTTACATGGGAGGGGGAGAATTGAAAAATGGGAGTGTGATATGCATTACCCTTAGAGTTCTGCAAGAAAGATAAGGCATAAATCTCACAAATTTATTTGCCATTCTCTTCATTTGTGGGATGGGCTTTTTTCCCCCCTTCCTGGAAAACAAACATGATGGGGGAAATGGCAGGAAAAGAGAAGGGGTGATAAACGGAGATCAATGTCACTTGGACCTTACAAGCAATTCTGTGAATGTGGCAAGAGAAAAGGTTGGCTTGACTCGGATCATCCAAATTCTCTTCTGGTTATAAACCATATGAAGATGAGATAAATGTGAAGTTAACAGAGTCCAGAGAAAACAACGAACTTGGAGTAACAATGTGATGGAACCTGATCAAAACCAAACAGTGCATCATGGTAGAAAGGCTGAGCAGTGTTGCAGTCTCTGTTCTGAAAAAGTGCTTCAGGGTATATATGGATACAACCATGTACCTTTCTGCAATTAATTTAAAACAACTGCTTGTCTTGGGATCCCATGGCAGCTGTTGAGGGCATCTGTGTAATCTGAGAAGATGCAGCTGCTTTAAAGAGTTGCAGGCAGGTGTTAAGATTTTGACCCCCACCTCCTTTGCAATACTTTTTCCAAATTATTTCAAAAATGCCATACAGCTCTAGTAGCTACTATGTACCATGGGCTTTCACATGCCCCCTGCAGTGGGAGGCATTGAACTGTAGAAAAATCAGGCTTTGCTGTACCATTACATGTATACTCATGTTTCCCAGTTAAAAATGTTTTATCAAATACTGTTTTAATCTTTTGTACATTACAAAAGATGTAATGGTTTCCTTTGGGGCAAACCAGATTGCTGAAAAGCACCATCACTGAATATGAATACATATGAAATAAATCATTCGTTCTTTTTTTCTACCTAGAATGCCCAAAGCAAATATCAAGATTCTTAGCATTACACTATTTCTTTCCCCTTACATTAAAAAGAAAATCAAACAACAGGAAAATCCATACTAAATGTAATAACAGACACTGGGAGAACTATTCATTTTCTTTTAAATCATTTCCTTTCCATTTTTCCTCTTTTAATAAACTCATCTATATTCCAGAGCTTGCACAACACTCCTTTCATAATAAGTGATTGGTGGGCATATGGTCTAGCATACATATTTTTTTTCTTTGCCATCCAACTCCCTAGTGATTCTCAGTTTATTGTTCATGTGTTTGGGTATTTTGGAAACAGGAGGTAGAAACAGATAATCCATAAATTTCCAAGCTGTGCATTATTATCTATTGATGCAATACCATGAGGAATTTACAAGAGAGCCAGTCAAAGAATAAGCTGGTATCGAAATGATCCTGTTGGCAATGTGTGTGTCCTATACAGCTTGTCATCAAACTAAGATTATCTCATGGGTCATATGACTATCCACTGAGTCAATAGTCCACTAAGAACAGAAGGGTAGTAGTAAAGGATGCTAGGTTTTATAGTAGAATCTGGGCCCACTCACGGCTCATGTCTCTTACATACAGCATGTGAAATAGCATAGATCAGACTGGAGATGAGCCGAGAAGTATACAATCCAGTCTGTGACATTGTAAAAACTGAATATTACTCCATATCTATTAATTTATATGCAGTGGGATTACCTTCTCTTGAAAAAAAAAATGAGGATATAACAGAATTCATGGCCATGTCAAATGAACTGAGATACCACCTACAATCACTCCTTGTATATTTAGAAGTTTAAAATTCCAATCAAAGTATCACTGGGATAGTTGCATTGTATACAGTATTTACCTCATGCCTTCAGATGTATAAGAATACAATCCCCAGTAGTTCCAGAAAACCTAGCAGTAGCTGTGCAAGATAGGAAATGAAGTTCAAAACGCCTGGAAGCCACTAAGTTACTATCACAGTCCATGAGAAACAGAAGAAATGGAGCGGGCTTCTTCTGATCTGGAAAAGCTAATCAGGATGGAATTTCATTTACACTTGTCTGACATACCATAGTTGTAAAATTAGAAAGGAAATCCCAGAATTATAAACTAAACTATTTTTTAAAGACTACAGTAGAAGGCAATGACAAGAAGGCTAGTCACAAATCGTCAAACTTGAAAGAGATTTTACCTTTATTACTAGCAACATGGAAAAGCAACACAAATATCATCTACAATGAAAATAAATTAATGGTATGCAAAAATTCAGGATACTCATATCTACTGAATTCCTGCAAAGATGGTTCACCATCTCATAGGAAGAAGAAAGAAAATCCTGATAGAGAGCCTATAATTTTATTCCTTTGGTGGTCAGGCCAATGTCCTAAAGCAGGATGTTAAAATAGCCTCCCTTACTTATCATCTCTACCAATATCCTGGATAGTTTTCTTTAATAATAACAAAGTGGGATATAAATTCAGTTTTTGAAGGCCTTGCTACAGAACACATATTTGTCTCAATTAAATAATTAACAGACTTTATAATGTGCATAAGGGCAGAGCTGATTCTGGTGAAGAGTTAATATACTTCTACTTCTCATGAGTTGCTTTTTCAGATTCAGTTCATGGTCAGTTCAATGGAACTTACAGAAACACTGTTAAATTGAATCAGGTGGTTTTTTTAAAAAAAATATACTTTACATTGTCAAAATAGTTTCATGGTGTAATATTTACAGTGTATCAAATGATGGAGGTGCAGAGGCAGATGGAAAATATTTTTTAAAGAAGAAGTTGAAGGTGGGAAAGAAGCCCAGCTCATATTTTTTGTTTAGGTAAGGGTGTTACATGCCAGTCATTTTTTTAAAAGCGTATTGCAGTTTACAGAGAAAACTAGAACTCTATTAACAAGTCTTTTGTTCAGTCTTAAAAGTTTTAACAGGGTTGTTAGTTATAGAAATAGGAAGGGAGTTCCATTTAAAGGAATAGAGCAATGGAAAATTTTCTTCCAGTAGTACAGGATGTGGAATTTCTTGTCCAAGGAAAAAAGAAAAACATTTGTTACTTGCTTGGATAAGATTATCTTAACAAACACCTGGGAGGATGTTAAGAGAGCAGTGTAAGGTTTCCAAGTTATTTTTTCTGGTATTAGGGAGAAGGAAAAAAGGAAGAAGCAAAATGGCCTTATGACAGTGACTACTACCACTATAGAGAATGTAGGATTTGTTAGGGTTGTAGTTTTCATGTTTTCATGATTTTCACGTCTTAGTGCTCAGTAACCAGCCTCTGTTAAAATTAAGCTACAGGATAGGTAAGAGAAAAATGATAATTAATGGGCATAAGGAAAAGACCTGGGGCAATAGATCTTCCTCTTTTAGGAATAATGTTTAGGCAAATAAGACTGGAGCTAATTGATAAAGGAAAAAAAGAGGGGAAAGCAGCTTATTTAAAGGATTTACTGCCATTTGTTGGGTTTTGAAAGCAAAATTTTGACTTACCCAAATTGATCTGTGGAGTAATAGATGACAGAATTGGGGCTGGAATACAGCATTTGAACTACTGAGTTTCCAGTTCTACACTTATGTCATCTTTTGTTGTTCTATGTTTTGTTTGAAGTGTGCCTCCCTTGAGTACCCCTTTTTTGGCACTCCCACGGTTAATCTAACTTGGGAGTACATAATCCATACTTATATAACCCATACTACAAACTGAAATTTTGAAAGAGAATGAAAAAAATTAATGTATATAACAACTGGAAAATAATTGTATAGCATTGACATTTTATTAAGTTGATTTTTTAGCAAATCAACTCAAGATGTGACTTTAATTTAATGAACTTGTTTTTGCTTTGGCACTTTTGGGGTTGGGCAGGCCACTCAAGGACCAAGCATGGGAAAAATGTGCATTCCTGGTCTAAACCAATTTTTGAAAAATCTAGAAATCAGACATTAATTCGTTAGATGGTTTCCTGAGCAAATCAAAGTGTATTGCTTTTCTAAGAGAAATAGATTCTAATACTGTGCATGTGGTTGAGTATGTAACCATGCTAGCTTGCTTCTTTTTTTTAATGGCACTATAGTTTATTTTTAACTGCCCAATCTGATGCGAAGCCTTTGGGAAAGGAACATTATTGTTTTTACCCCATTAAAAGCTTAATTGCCATTTCCTGCTATGAAAAGTGCACAAGCAAGCCAGTTTGTCCTGTATGTGTGTGCATGTGCCCATGTGTGCATTTGTCTGGTTGGGTCTCTTTTCTTGGCGTTGGCATTTCTGTTGGCAATTCTCCCAGAAAATAAGATTGCTCCTCATCTGGTAATTAACACAATGCAACATTCTGACCAGGCTGTCATGATGTATTTCCTTTCTTTCTACCACAATAAACCATCATGGGAATTCAAACAGCCTAATACATACCACACAAACATGTAGAAAGACCAGTTCTAATCTCTGCAAGCATTCAGAGTCAAATTAATAAGGAATTAACACAAACTTGTAAGTCTGGTGTCCTCCAGTTGTTTTAGAGATAACTTCAAGAATTCTCAACCAGCATAGCTAGGAACATATTGGCTAGAGGCTTCTTGCAGCTCTTGCCTCAATACAGTTAGAAGGCACCATCTTGAGACAAGCTAATTTAAAATGTCTTGATGACCAGGGCATGCATGCAATTTCTGGACCCCAATGTTCCTACAAGCCTGCTGATCCTGCAAGCATTAACCTTGGAGCATAAATGTCTGCAATAAGTTAATGAGCACATTCAACTGAGCCTATATGTTTACATGCCCACCCTGTGATCTGAAACCAGGCTTTCCTTACCTTTTAATCAATTCTGATATTTTTGTATCCACATAAGGAACGTCATATCAGATAAAAATAATAATCCCTAGAACTCAAAGGAAAAGCAATATTAAAAAGCTAGAATAACATAAAAGCAGTTCAAAATAGCTAGCCTTACTTTACTTTTACTGGGGCATGCTAAATACACAGTGAAAAAGAGCTGGAATGCATAATATCTCTCTGTATCAACACAGCCTAGGATGAAGAATGCCTTGACTTGTAATTAAGAAACATCTGAAAAGCCACACGTTGTCCAGCCATGATTTATATTTATTTTCCTCTGGTTCTCATTTTAACTTTTACTCATTGATTTTCATTCTCCAGCCTGAAGTGTCTGATAAAGCTCCACCAGTACACACAATAACCATGTCAGCTCTCAGCCTGAAACAGGCCAACTAAGTGTCCAGAACTGGCCCATAAAGAATTTCTATTGGCCTTAGATTCTCTCTGCTGAATTCTGGACACAGTAACAGCAGGATAATGTTGGTTAATTGAAGGGTATTTCAGTGCAGGGATCCAATTCTTATTTCAATAAATTATAGCATTTCAAATAAGCTTAGTGGAACAGCTGCTGATCCCTCTCTATGTGAAGTTATTGTGTAAGGCTACAGAAATCATTCATAAGAAAACTGTTCTGATATTATTATTATTAGTAGTAGTAGTATTATTAGTATTATTTAATTATGGCTGCTCCCACAAGTTCTTGCTTGCAGGCAAATGGTATTTCTTGCAGATATTCCAATATGCCATTTTTTGCTATTTTGTCATGCCCTTGTTTATAGTCAATCTAGTGCGGTCACCTTGCAACAGCTAACTAGGTGGTCCACTATTTCTTCAGCTTCTTTGCAGAGGCGGCATTTGCGGTCTGTTGCTGACTTCTCAATTGTGTCTTTGTATGCATTTATTTTTAAAGCTTAGTCTTGTGCAGCCAGAATTAGCCCTTCTCTTTTTTTCAATTTTTCTGCCCTTAGCCATTGCCAAGTCTTGCTGTTATCTGCTTTGCCTACTATTCTTTTGTGTATTGGCCATGTAATACTTTTCTTTGCCATGACTGTCTTCTATTCCTCATTTGGTCTTTCTTGTAGGTCAGTCTTGTCTCTTTGATATTCAGTAGATCTTCTCACTGTAGTCTCTTCAGTGCATCTTCTTCACCTTCCTTCAGCTATTTCACTTCAGATATTTCTTGAGATAGTTCTCATGAGATTATAATTGGGCAACCCATCAGCCAGGTTGCATTTTGTGAAATGCCAATCATAGACTAGATTTGGCATTTTGTCCACTTATTGAGTCCTTCCCAAGGACCTGGGATGGACAGATTTTACTTCAGATATTTTGGGATTGCACCCAAGGCACTTTTCTTATTGGTACTACTATGTTTGCTTTCTTTTGCCACAATTGTTCTATTTCTATTTTTCAAGTCTTTGTCTTTTGTTATTTTCTCCAGGTTTCTATTCTGTTTATTTCTACCACTTTTACCTCCCACAATGCTTTGAATTAAGCCTAATTTAGGCTTCTATTCTGCATAGAACAGATATGACCCTCTTCTATATGTTTTGCTTTGTTTTGTTAATTACTTCCAAGGTGCTTGAGGCACTGCAGCAGCTCTCTCCCTCACTTTTATCCCCATTAGCAGTTAATCATCACAACAGTACATTAATCCAAGTAATGGTAACCTGTACAGGGTTACTAAATGAGATTTTGAATCCAGGTCTCTCCTTTCCTAATCTGAAACTATGGTTACCCAGTGGATCAAGAATAGTAATGCATATACAACATACTCCCAAAGTCTTAACTACAACTCCCATTAGCCCTTATTACCAAGCATACTTATGTGACTTGAGGAATTTCTACATCAAACCATCTGGAACATGGCAAATGATCTCCCTTTATACTAGAATATTGTCACCAGAATGACCTCCTTTGAGCAAATGTAAACAAGAATTTTGTCCTGGTGGTTTTCAGTGTTATTTTTAGCAAAGAACCTAGCCATTAAATTGCTTTTGGGAACCCACTTTCCTGTTGCTAAATTCAAACTGTAACGTCTTTAACAACTTGTGTGGGCAACCTTGCTCCTAAAAGGGATAGATCTTCCAAGGAGATGTAGCAAAGCTGTTGAAAACAGATGGATATTTAAAAAAGAGAGAGAGGGAGGGAGGGAGAGAGTGCAATTTTAAAAAGCAATGCCACTCTGGAAAACATAATATCCAGAAAGGTATTTAATCTGAAATAGATTTATACATCGGGTTAAATAAGAGATTTATACATACACTGAGTTAAGTGAAATGAAGTTAAACATAATGCATAATGCTAAGCCTCAATGGTGTGGTCAAAGAATGTTATTCTTTCTGAGAACATAAGAATGACAGCAATGACATTCGAGAACTATGTATCCTCCCTACCAATGAACAATGATATATTTTAGAAAATTAATTTCAGAAATGCCAGGCATCTGTAAAATGATATATTTATTTAGTGGTGTCTTACATAAAGATCTAACCTCCAACCCTTCGCAGGAATGCCATTGCATGAAAATTGCCTGACCAACTTTGTATGAGCCAAAGCTCTGGTGTTTCTTCCATCCGATCTTGCTGAAAATACAGAGAAAATGTAGTAAGAGTGATCAGCCTTCAGAGGAGGCTGTCAGGATTTTTTTTTTATGAGTCACTATTTTCAGTTTTCTTTATGCCTTCCAAACAGAAACAAGGCAGGGAACTCTTGCCTTCTCTCACCATGTATTAATCCAGGGAATATAACATAGTGAAATATGCCTCCAATTTAAAATCCAGATCAGGGTGTGTTCTACCAGTACAGCTATTGCAATTTGGTGAAGCACCATTTTAGAACATGTCAAAAGCTACGGATGAAGCAACAGCAGCTGATGCAGTTCCTCAACTGTATATTTATTTAAGATTGCCTTTTTGGAATAAAATCCTGCAAACAAGAGCGTATCTATATTCGTTTCCAGTTGTTGTTTTCATCATGCAAGGCTCATGTGATATTTTTAAATGCAAAGAATAATCATTCAATCTTCACAATCCCCAGTCAGTTCTTAATATAGTTATTTCAATATCTTCTGTGGTAAAGCAGTGGCAAACTGCTACATACATACCTTTACAATCTGTGGAATGAAATATAGAGAGCAAAGGAGAGGGTCTCCAGAATCTTCATTAGGCCAGATGTTTCATCTCCAAGTCTTCCTTGTATTGCTACATCTACATCCATCATATCCAGAACCAATGTTTGCCTACAACCGGTTGTTGCAAAAGTGGGTTAAAATTTAAGAGCAGATTGTTTACTTTTAGTGGCATCAGTCATCTAAAAAAAATAACCATAAAGGAATCTACTTTAATAAGATCTTGTGAAGGAAAAAAAAAACACCTTAATGCAGTAATACTTAAAAGCCTCAAGCATAGTGTCATTACTGTGCCAAACAATATGCAAGAAGTATTCAAATGGGAAAGAAAAGATGATAACAATCTTACTAAATGTTTAAAACTCTAAACTACACATTTATAATTATCGGAGATAAAGCAAAGGATAGAAGGGGCATCAAGCAAGTGAGCCAATACTGAATTGCTATATAATCAACAATGGAGTCTCATAAAGGGAAAGTTGACACAAATAAATAATCTTCTTGCTAAACTTTAACAGGTCCGTCCACATTCTTTTGTGGGTGATTGTTGCAAAAATTGAACCTTTATCTTAGATGTATTCAGAGAAAGTTTAGGGAAGACAAAACAGGAAGGTCTTTTCAAATCTTTCAAAAAAGATTTGAAAGATAAAATGTCAGCTGTTCGGTTGGGCACACTGTTCAATAAGCCACAAGTTTAGGCATCAGGTTACAGAGCAGACAAATGTGACCTGTTATTGAAAAGTTCTTTGTAAGATATTACAAAAAGTACTTTAACTTAGTTCATTGCATGATCTTTCTTTGGAGGAAAAAAAATCATTTTGGAGAAACAACATTCTGTTGATTCTCTAAACTTTATTTAGAGGGGGGCAAAAGCTGCAAGTTATAAATTGATTTCATTTTTCAGTCAACTTTTTGAAATTAAATCTGTCAAATTTTAAATTTATTCTGGTAAAATACTGGGCTTTGTAGACAGTCATGTTCTTTTGCATTAGAGTATATATCAATGATTTGGCAAGCAATAGGGTGATAAAAATTGGAATTGCATGTTTTTATATTAGAAATGATACTATAAGTTTGGAATGATACTACTACCCCACCAATGGCCTGAAGAATTTCTCAGTTTTATTACATACTGTGAGTCCCAACTAGATAATAAGAGATTTTGATATGGATATACCGTGTTTCCCCGAAATAGGACATGTCCTGAAAATAAGGCCAAGCCTGATTTTTGGGGTGGGCATAAATATATGCCCTCCCCCGAAAATAAGCCCTAGTGAAGGGGTGGGTGTGGCCAGCACAGGAGGCAGCCCTTCCCTTCCCCAGACAGCTAATGGCAGCTGGGCCCCTTAATTGTGACCCACAGATCAGATCAGCTAATTGGGAGCTGCCTCTCATTCTCTTTCCCCCAGCGTTCTTGGTGTTTGCCCGCCTTCCATCCATCCATCCACCTCACCTGCAAACTCTTGCCCCGCTCTCAAGAGAGCAGCCGTCTGGCACTTCTTGCCACGTGGTGCCCACCCAGCAATGAGGGTGGCTTCCCCTGTGGATTCCAAACCCCGGCTGGAAGTCACTGGAAACGGAGAATACACAGGTCGGGCCAGCTATCTGCTGGCAAGCCTTCCAAGAGCCGGAGCAGACAGGCAGTGAGGGAGCTGCAGCCCTGCATGGGGAGACCCCGCTGCTGTCGCCGCCATCCGAGCACTGAGGATGGCTTCCTCTACAGTTTCCAAAACCCGGCTGGAAGCCGAGAAGAGGCCAGTCGGGCCAGCCACCTGCTGCCAAGTGTTCCAAGAGCTGGGGCAGAGAGGCAGCAAAGGGAGCTGCAGCCCCGCATGGGGAGACAATGCCGCTGCCGCCACCATCCGAGCACTGAGGATGGCTGTCTCTGTGGCTTTCAAAACCTGGCTGGCAGCCGACAAGAGGCTGGTTGGGCCAGCCGCCAGGTGCCAAGTCTTCTGGGACCCGGAGCAGCCAGGGCAGCCGCATGGAGTTAGAACTAGAGAGCAGGCTGCTTCCAGCCGGGTGCTCACCGGTTTCGCCCACATCAACATGGTGAGGCCTGGGTGGCACACAAGCGGGGGAGGCACTTGCACAGCTTGGCCTCTTCAGGCCACTCGCATTCCCCGCCCCCCGCAGGAAGGACGGGCCTTGATGGCACACAGAGGGAGCTACTCTCTGCCGGACCCCCGATAATAAGGCCAAGCCCTTATTTCAGGGTTCAAAAGAAAATAAGACCCTTTCTTATTTTCGGGGAAACACGGTAGTACTTTATACATTTTCCTTTATTAATTGCAAACTTGTTTTTTAACATTAAATAATCTTTGTTAGATATTAATATATTGTAAACATACCCATATTTTCGGAGTATAAGACGCACCTTAGTTTTTGGGGAGGAAAATAAGAAAAAAGCTGATTGGGGGTGGATCTGCCTCC
>JANHFM010001803.1:182755-198831 GCA_032468115.1 Grayia smithii | reverse complement strand
TACCACCTCTGGCTGGTCCCAGAGTGGGGTGGGAATGGAGATTTTGCAGTATCCTTCCCCTGCCATGCCCACCAAGCCACATCATGCCCACCAAGCCATGCCCACAGAACCGGTAGTAAAAAAAATTGGATTTCACCCCTGAGAAAGAGCAATTAGTGGAATTCTTGTTGCCTTTCACCAACTACGGTAAGTGCTGCCCTGCCTTAGTGCTGTTAGATCGACGCAACCTATCCATGCAGGTTCCTACAACTTATAAACTTGTCTGACCTTGACTATGTACTGTATCTGCCCTGTTGCTGCTCTGGACTTTGATTTCAGCTTAACCTGCTCTTCCAGTCGTGCGTGCGTAAAATGAGACCACCTTTTCTACCTGTTGGAGTTTCCTCTGACTGAGAATCATCAGCCGGGAGAGGGGCTGGGGCGGGCTAATAGTAGCCATTCTTCCAAATGTCTCCAGCCTGCTTAGTTTTAAAAGAAATAGTTTATCAAATGGCCCTTCAAAAACATTCAAAATTGGCATATAGTTTGAGCAAATCACTTTTATTCTTTTGTATTCTCCTTGGACATTTAAACTTGGCTTCCCAGCAAGGAAGATGGTACTCTTTTTTTTTTTTACTGTTCTTTTTCATTCTCATAGGCACTGCCGATGAGATAGTTAGACTGAGCACTTGTGATGGTATGAAAATTTAATTAAAACAGTTCTTCCTCTTACTTTGAGGACGGAAGAAATAAATCTCTCTGGATATATAGGTAGTTCTCAGCTTGTGACCACAATGGAGCCCAAAATTTATACTGCTAAGTGAGAAATTTGTGAAGCAAGTTTTGCCCCATTTTACAACTTTTCTTGCCACAGTTGTTAAGTGAATCACCGCAGTTGTTAAATTAGTAACATGGTTGTTAAGTGAATCTGGTTTCCCCACTGACTTTGCTTGACAGAAGGATGCAAAAGGGGATCACATGACCCTGAGACACTGCAATCATCATGTGAGTCAGTTGTCAAGCATCCGAATGTAAATCACGTGACCATGGGGATGCTGCAAAGTGTGAAAAATGGTTATAAGACACTTTTTTTCAGTGCCATTGTAACTTCGAACGGTCACTAAACAAACTGTTGTAAGTCAAGGGCTACCTATATGTCCTGAGACCATTATAGATAGAATTAAACAAGAGTTCTACTCAAGTCCAACTTTCTCATTGATTTTTAGCATACCGGTACTTTTTTTCTCAGTCTGAGAAATCCACTTTGACAACATGGGAGCTCTTCCACCTTGTAGAGACCCTGCTAGGCATCATTAAGATTAAGTTTTAAATCTTGCTGTCTGCTACAGAAATGATTGCTCTTCTTTTTTTCTGACCTCTCAAGCAGCATGAAAGGATAAGCAGGGGCTAAAAAAGGCCCAAAGTTTTCTATTTTGCCCATTAAAACAATAACTGAAAACGAATTCCACAGGCCAATATAATTCATGTCCTGGTTTGGGGGATAGGAAGAAAAGCAAATATTTGGGCACTCCAGAGTTAATCTGTGGCATGCAAAGTGTGTGTATTATTACAACAAAGAATTGGCAGCTGCCGCAGAAGGAAAAGGCTTATGTTCTGCCGTTCAAACTTGTCAGTCAACTGATGCCAGGGTTCTGGACGTCTGCCTCTTCAGCACACCCTGTTGCATGTGTCTATGTGAGCAGTTTTGCTCTCTCTTCGGAGACACTCCAGCTAAGTTAGGCTCCTTCCTTCCTTGGTGGAATTAAGAGCTCTGTCTCTCAAAGCATCTATCTGGCAACCTTCTTACACACGGGAGTCTGGTATTCCTTTGTAGCTTTTACAACCTGTGTGTTTGCTTCACTTCCAGAATGGAAGAAGAGGAACTGCTGAAGGAAAGATTTCAGGCCATCACAGTAAGTAAGAACATACATGTCTAAGAAAACTATTCTTTCTCATTCTCAGTGTGGCTTAGTAATGTAGTCTTCTACTCTCAGAAGCCCTTTGTTTTCTATTCTTATTTGATGTGACTGTGTAGCCCAGCAGTTTGAAGATCAGCATAATTCTTTAGCCCAACTGCCTTTACGGTGGGCATCATTCTGAGCTGACAGCTCCACAGCCCCAAATGCAACAGATGCTAGAGTCACACTATGTTTTACGTCAGGCTTCTGCAATGCTGCCATTCGGTCTGAGTGACTCTTTGAAGAAACTTTGCATTTGAAGGACACCAGGACAGAAAACTAGAAAAGAGAAGGAATTCAACAGTTCCATAGCTTGAACGTAAATAACCAGGGAGGGAAGACTTCTGCCTAGCGGAAGGGGTACTTGTGGATAATTCTGGAAAACACCAAAGTAGTTGAGATCGTGATTGTTTAAAGAACAGCGGAGGTGAAATTCAGGTCAATTCATACTATAGTCAGGAGGTTTTGATTTTCTTCCTTAAAAGTCAATCGTGTGTGTTATGCAGGTGGGAAAATGTCCTCAAAAGTGTTGTGTTAATCAGAAGAAGATACAGAGGTGAAGACAATATAATGTCAAAATCTATTGTCTTACGGTGTCTGTTAACCTAAAATGACCTTCACTTGCTTTGACAAGTTGGGTCTACAGACTTTGCCTGCTCTGTAAAGACATCATTGATTAGATCTAAGGGAACAGTTTTCAAAGGGAGCAAATAAGGAAAAATAAGCTAACTTTTACCCTGTGCATAACTTTATCAACTGCTAACCATTCTTAGATCAGTCATTCTTTCTCCATCTATGAATAAAAGACTTCTCATTGATCAATAGATGTAACTATTACCTATCTAGCCAGGAGTCCCAATATAGACACGTTTTTGTAGTTAGTGCTGAATAAAAAATGTTCCAAATAACATTTGGAAAACTTTAAAAACAAAAGGAAGACACCCGACTTTTCCCCATCTTCTTCCTAACTACCATGCCTTAAAAGGCTCAGTTAAAAATGAGCAATCAGGCAAATTGTTATGAACTATGCCGCCTAATAACTTTTAAAAACTTTTTACAAGCTTGCCATAGTTTCTTTGTAAACAGTGGGCCAAACTTTTTTCCATATCCATGATAATAAAATAGTATAAAAATTCAGCTTTATCATAAAACACATTTTGCCCCTAGAGGAATTGCATAATTGTATATATTCTAATTTTATTTGTATGCCACCATATTCAACATATTGAGTTCAGAGAGTTGCCAAAAGAAATTAAATTGGGCGAATATGTGTTTATTTTATATTATGACAAATAGAAAGTCCATAATTGGGCAAAGTTTTCAAAGGAAAAGGCGAAATGTTCTGAAACGGCTTTTCTAAAAAGAAATATCCAAAGAATACAAAGAAATTCTTCAGGTACCCTGGAAATCAATAAAAGGCATATTATTTGAAGAGCAAAAGCAAAAACAAAAACAAGCCAATCTCACTCAAAACCATTAAAGGAAGATCCAAAATTCCCTGTTTGCAAATATAAATGAAACCTCAGTTTAGGGAACTTTGATACAAGAGGCTCTGCACCTAGCAAAGCAAATTTCTTCTGCAGTTTGTCATTTTTACAATGATATCATTGCCCCAAAGGCTTAATACGTATATATCATTTATGCAAAGGATGCAAAATGCAATATTTGCAGAAAGTAACCTAAGTTGAAACAAATGTAATTTATGTCCCTTGTGAAAGAGCATATACCTGTGTTGGCAAACCTATGGCACATGTGCCGGAAGTGGCACGCGGAGCCATTTTTCCGGATACGTGAGACATCGCCAAACTTACCTGCAGCTGCACATGCGCGCAATTCCGGGGACCCAGCTGGACGTCAGACCTGTTCTGTGCATGCACGCATGTTTGAGTATGCACTCAAGATGACTGGTGTGCCGCGTGCACATGCGCAGATGATGCAGTTGCGTGTGCCGCGGGGGGGCGCACGCGTGACAGCATGCGCAGATGGTGCGGTTGCGCGTGCAGTGCGGGGGGCACGCACAACAGCTCTGCGCATGCGGATATGGCACAGTTGCACACGCAGGGGAGGAAATGGCACATGAGCACACGCAATGCGCAAAGCACAATCCTGTTCGGCACTCGGTGCCGAAAAGGTTCGCCACCACTGGCATAAACTATCATAATAATAAGATTTTGTATTTAATGGACATTCCCAAATAGCAGACACCTGCTTCCCCCACAGTTAGTCTGTTAAAACAAGGTTTTCACTATAGTTCGTAGAAACATTCTCCTCAGAAAAGTAAAGGTAATTGGGGAGTTCACTTATAAAGTGCCAACTCATTCTGATAACCCATTCAGTTAGGCATTGGATTTTCTCAGGCTGTTTATGTGGCATCATCAGGAAGAAAGGAAAGTGTGTAATTCAAAGACTGGCAAGCAAGATGTTCTTGAAATTTGGATTAACTGTACTATCTCAAACTGCTTAGCAGAGGTGTATATAGTAAACAAACTTTAAAAACAGTTTCACACATAGGCTCTCATTCTATTCTACCTCTGCCAGCAAGAAACATTCTTCAAAGATTTATCATTAATTTAGGAATAGAACTCACCCACCTTCCAGCCCTTTGTAATTAAAGCTTTTCCATCAACTTAATGAATTTTCCCTCTGGCCAGATCCTATCATGAGATAAAGAGAAACAACCAGTTGAAGCAGCAGATACAGGGGCTGCCTTTCTGCATTTTTCTGTCTTGGAGGACACACTTATAATGCCTTCTAACCAACATCTGCGCCTCAGGGGTGATGAAGGATGCTATCCTTCCAGAAGCATCCACAAAGAGGGTGTCAAAAAAATAATCAAGATGCCAATTACAGCAGAATGATCAACACACTATTCCTGCTCTAAATGTGCCAATGTTGGCACACATATACATGAGATATTAAATTTATACACCGCCCATCTCTTAGAGGTGGCTCATGCTACCATAATCATCATCTTGATTTTATTTTCCCTGCTCTGCCTGGACAGCACTATACCCTATCAACAATTTTAGGGTTGTTTAAAGCAATTAAAAAATTAAACGGCTAATGTTCTTGACTTCGGTATATTAAATGGCAAGAGTAGAATTGTTTTGTCCTTGGTTTATGCAGCAAATGTTTTTAAGCATGATGCCAATATATTTGTAAAAAAACAGAGAAGCATCTTTTCAGTACAAAATTAAACAATAAAAATAGTCAGTAGAATATGATATAAAATCAAATAGGAAAAGAATAATAAAACTGCATAAAATATCACTGAAGGAGCCAGCAAACATTAATAATCACATGCCAGTCAGAAAGGGAAGACTAGAAAATGAAACTATGGTTTCACATTTCTGTTACAAGCAGGCAGCATGTAAGAAAATCCTTAATGTTGGTGCCACCACTAAGGAGGTCCCCCCTTCTCCCAGGGATGGACACCTAGGGGTTCGGCAGGGATCAGGTGATCCTCTAGCCAAGAATCGCCAGGGTTCAGCGAACCACCAAATGTCGCCCCTTGCTGGCCACACCCACCTTGCCCCTCCCAGGAGTCTCCATGCGGTCCGTTCATCATTCCAGGTAAGTGCAAGAGCCATATGGAGGGTCTGGGAGGACAAAAAACGGGGCTACCACAGATTCCGTAAGTCCAGAAACAAGCCTGTTTCTAGCCTCTGGAGGGCCTCTGGAGGGCCTCTGGACCCTGGGGGAAGCAGTTTTTGCCCTCTGGACCCCGGGAGAAGAGTTTTTGCCCTCTCGGAGGCTCGAAGAAAACCTCAGGAAGAAGGGCAAAAAACACTCCCACCACCACCATGGTGCAGGCGGCCGACTAGGCCATGCCCACCATGACCAGCAATGGGGCAGCGAACCCATTGCTAAAGGATCTGAAGCTCACCTCTGCCTTCTCCTGTTTTATCCATGCACAGAAAACCGGTAAATAAATAAGAGTTCCTGGTTCTTAATATAAAATAGTATAAGGGTAAAGAAAAGGAAAAGAATATAAGATTCTTGGATTTGCTGAGCACATTAAGTTGTGCTCAAAGTTGTAAGCCGCCCTGAGTCTCCGGAGAAGAGCGGGGTATAAATGGAATTTTAAAAAAAAGAAACCAGTCAAGAGATAGCAGACAAGATCATTAACAGCTTTAGCAAATGACAACTTAGCTCAATTGAGGAGAAACTGGACAGGAGCATTTTAAAGCATTCAGAGACTTTATTTTAAGTCTTTATTTTAAGAAATTAAAGCATTAATTAACTCCCTAAAACTGAATGTGGAAAAATTTCTTACAGTTTCCAAGATTCTGTATTCACCCCAGAGTAGTTTCAAAGATATCTTATTGAAATCATAGATAGTTCTTGCTCCCTTGATTTTCCCCACCTGAGCAGAGCTTGACACATTGCAGAGATGTTTCATTAGATAAGCAGGACTCAAGGCATCAAGGAATTATTTATAAATGAAAATTAGTCCTTTGAGTGTGACCTATAAACCAATGAAGCTGATGCACTCTCTGGTAGACACACCCAACAGAAATCTGCTCATTACTGTTTCCTTCAAAAACAACTCCACATATTGACCATTACAGTAATCTGTGCCAGAGAATTACCAGTTCATGGATAACAATAAACCAGTTCAATTTAGCAAAGTTGGTAAATTCAATCAGCATGTTAATAAATTAAGTTCACCCAATTGAAAACACCTCTTGCTAACACACTTATCTGAACATACAGACCTGAGCTTGTTCTTCTACGCCCATAGGTCAAATATCCTCCAATCAAATAGAATTATCAACAGTTAACAGCTCATATTTATCTGGATTCAGCTTTACTTTCTTTTTATTAAAATCACAAGATGGTCAAAATCACAAGATGGTCAAAGCACGAGTCTACCATAGCTATTATAATTTCACAGCTGTAACATCTAACTGGGGAAATGAATATCATGTTCAGGGTGCTGGCAAAATGTTCTGATCTTGGTTCCCTCCTTTATTGGTTTAAGCACTGCTTTTTGGAACTTAGTTTTAATCACACAGGTACAAATTGTACTTATGGTAACTATTTTGTTTACTTCTGGGTAACAGGGTCCTATCGATCAGTATTTTTCAGCCTTGGCAACTTGAAAATGCATGGACTTTAACTTCCAGGATTCCCCAGCCAGCTTGCTGGGGAATTCTGTGAGTCGCAATCAATACAGTTTATCAAATTTAAGTTTATCAAATTTATATATCTCACTAGAAGTTGCTAAGAGTTGCTAAAACAAAGCTGTAGTTCATTTGCACAGTTATTTAACATCATAATCTCTGCTAAATGTAGTGTCTTTTAGCAATTGAGTTAGTTTGTGCCATGGGCAAAGAGCAAAGACCAAACTGCAGCTATAAATAGGTTTTTTAAATGTGGTAGTCCATAGCTGTGATGAGAGAGACATAGCAAAGTACAGTGAAAAGGCTTTTGCCTAATCGGTTTCCAACATTTTAATGCATTGAATGAAAAGAGACTTTCCATCCAAGTATTTGAAATTTGTAATAAGCTTTCTTCACCTCCTTTAAACTCATCTGATAAACCTTTCCACTCTGTTCCAAAGCTGACTTTGAAGTTCATACTGAGCAATCATCTAGTTTAGAATATATAAACCCAGCAATTATGGTTTGTAAACTGCTTATATGTGCAAACCAGGCCCCCATAGCTTCTTGGGGGAAAAAAACCCAAAGCAAACCACCATCAATTGCATTCCTTTGGGCTTTTTCTTCTTCACGGTTACCTCTTGCCCTTCCTTTTCCAGGACAGTCTGATTGTCCTCTACAGGGTAATAACAATGCAGCCAACAACAGTTGGAGACTCATTGGAGCAAAAGATTTTAGTTAGTGGTTACGTGGTTCTTAGGTTACAAGAAAGTCAACAAATAAGAGCCTGAGGGCCTTCTATCTGCCCTGTTCTCCCGTGATAATGAGGCAATAAAGACAGCACTTCCAGGAATTTAAGCAACTGCCTGCAAATCTTTAGCACACTAAATAATTCCTAAAGATGAGTGTAATTACCTTTAATCCCATCTGTTAACGAGCACTGTAGTTGCAGCCCATGAATGCACAAATGTTTAGCACCTGCATAAAAACCTAGCAGGCTGGGAACCTTAAGAAGACTAGGCCCTGCTATTTGGATACATCTAAAGTGGCTGATTAGGATTTGCTTCAGTGTTGTATTGCAATCATTAAGCAGACCTAAAGCAGCTACATCAACATGATATATGGACTTGTAAAAAACATAGCATCATTATGTATACCATCTCCCATTTTTGCCATTTTCAGGACAAGAGGAAACTGCAAGAAGAAATAACTCAGAGACGCCTTAAAGTAGAAGAAGAAAAGCTAAAGCACCAGCACTTAAAGGTAAGGTGTTCTTTTTTCTTCTTTTTTTATTTTTTTCCTTCAGAAATGCATGGTGTCCACAAAGAAACCAAGATTTTGTGATGGACGAATAGCTGACAGAATACTGAAACTCTTGTCTGTGGCAGCCTGCTCCATAGTGTCACTCTCTATATTCATTCAAGGTCCCATGCATAGTACATCCACTTGCTGTTCTCTTTTATAGATAAAAAGGTAGATAAACTAGGTGTTTATCCAGTCCTGGGAGCTACACAGAGCCAATTTGATGTAGTGATTAAGTTGCCAGCCTAGAAACCAAGAGAGTGTGAGTTTTAGTCCTGTCTTAGTTATGAAAGCAAAATAATAGCTAATGCCCTTATTTATAAGAATACCTCTAGGCCCCAAATACATTCCAGAAAATTGATGGTTGGCTGTCGACTAGTATTTGGATTTTAAACTTGTGCATCTGCTAATCTCACAATAGACATTTTCTACAAGTGTCACCAATTTGTTAACAGCCTAAATGTGTCCACTAGGCCAAGAAACTGGGAGATGTTATTAGTTAAACTTTCCATGCCTAGAGGGAAAGTCTAATCTACTGTATGCTTAGAATTATGCTGTATGAATATGCCTATATATTAGTTTTTTATTCCAGCCGATCAATCCAACACTGTGTGTATGTATTGAACTACCCCAATTTAAATAAATTGTATAATCAATACTGCTCAAGCTATAAATATCTACTGGTAATTCAGATTTCTTTAATGGCTACAGCTTAAATTCTGTTTATGCATTTTTGAACTTCAATAGTTTGTGGTTTTGTTTAAAGCCAACTCCATTAAAATAAGCTTAGAAGATTTTAGGAGACACACAAATGATTGGCTTGTGCTGCTTGGTCATGTTATTTCAGATGAGATCATTGTCAGAAATAATTCCTGTATAAAGTATGGCTCTGTGTATGTGTGTGTGTGTTTCCAACAGGGTGTGTTCACTCTGAAACTGGCACTTTGTTTAATATACCATAACACTGAGATCCAGGAAAGCTTCAGATCATGCTGAAATCTTCACACAGTAACTGATTTTATCTGGCAAAACTTTAGTCAATTATAATAACGGGTCGAAGGAAAAGATGTTTTAACCCTGCTTCCCACACCTTGGGGAGTCATCTGCAAATTTTACACTGATGTTAAACCTGCCAAGTTGCTTGGAATGGAATCTCAATTATAGATGAATCAAATGACAAGCCTGACATAAATGAAAGGGAAGAGGAAAAAATGACGACATGCTCTCAGCTCGGCTTATCAAGGACAGCTTGACATTTCATAGCATATTCAAAACTGAACCAATCTACAATCCCTACAATGCTTATTTATTAAAAAGTAGTCAAAAAAAAATCATGCCAGAATCATAAATGGAGCCTTTCCCAGGGAACAAGAGAACAAATGAGAGTATTTGGTTGTCAAACTCAGCTACAAAAATGTGAGAATTGTTCAAAGTTGCAGAAATAATCTTTCTCAGCATTTCCAGTCTACCCACACTGGAAAAATCTACAAAGGAATGTTGCTAATGGATCTTGCTCAGATTGCTGGGCCTGTCCTATCACACAAGTGTTTTGGGGATCAAATTGCTAATGTTCCCGGTCTCTTTTCAGTTGTTGACTGGCACTAGTCTTCACTACACTAAGAGGCACACATCAAAGCAGCAGTCTCTCCTCCCAATCTATACATAGTTACTGAACTAACTTATGGTAGGGTTCATCTGCTTTTGGCTTGGCAGTATAAATTGTACTATTTTTTAAATTATTATGTTCATCTGTATCCCGCCTACTAGAACATCTCTAGGCAGCATAGCAGTATTGGGGCTTGTTTTGTGAACCATGGATAAAGAAACTATGGCATGGCATGATATATATGTGCAGGCAGTCCTCATTTAATGACATTGAGAGCAGAAACTCCATTGTTAAGTGATGTACTCATAAGTAAAAAAAAACAAACCATGTGACTGTCACTTAGCTGTGACAGTTTCAACAGTCGGTTACAGATAGCAATAGCATTTAGATTTATATAGTGCTTTAAAGTGCTTTACAGCTCTCTCTAAGCAGTTTACAGAGTCAGCATATTACCCCCAACAATCTGAGTTGTCGTTTTACCAACCTCGGAAGGATGGAAGGCTGAGTCAACCTTGAACCTGGTGAGATTTGAACTGCCAAATTGAAGGCAGCCAGCAGAAGTAGCCTGTAGAACTGCATTCTAACCACGGTGTCACTGTGGCTCTTAATGCCATAATTAAGTGAGGACATCCTGCCAACTTCCCCATTGACTTGTGGGAAGGCAACAGGGAAGGTTAAAAATCATGAACAGATTACATGGCTTCAGGATGCTGCTAGAGCCACAAGGTCTACTTATAATGACCTCTTATTCAACACCATCTTAAGTTTGAACAGTAGCTAAATAAGTGGTTGTTAATCAAGGACCATCTCTGGATGGATGCATGCATGCATGCATTTATATTCTACCAATGTGATCCAGAACCTTGACTGAATCTCCTAACTAATGAATTTAGAGCTGGAACTCAACGGTTCAGTTTCAGATATTCATAAGCATGGCTTGATCCAGAAAAGTAAAGCCTACAGCCAGTATCAGATTATGAAATCAGCTCCACAGGAAATTGTTCAATAAATTCCTTTTGAGATAGGTATGATTAGCTACAATTACAGAATCTTGCCATTCTGACTGTGTGCTGTATCTCCTTATGTCAGGGTTCCAAGTAACATTCCCAACCAGCCAAAGGAAAGTCGAAGTCCCTTTCCCTGCATCCACATGTCCATCACATGGTCCAATCAATCTACCATCCCAACTGGAGATGCCTCCCAGTCATGCTACTCCAGGTACAGGCTGAACGTCCTTGACACTCAGAGTCAAGGACTGTTGTCATGGCTAAATAACTCTTATCAACTCCATACAATCCCCTCTCCCACTTTCCCACAGCACTAAGTGTGGCAGCCATGAAGATCCAAAAGAAAAGATGGCCTCCATGGCTGACACCTTATTGTTCAGTGAATTAGGGAGGCAACATCCATTTCTGAATGTTATCTTACTGTTCTGGTCTTAAAAATGCTTCAGTCCCTTCTGCTTAGGCAACAGTTTCTGCATATCCCCATTAAAGTCTTCTTCTTTACAATTTCTCCCTTCCCAAACCAGGTCATGAAACACATAGCAGTACATCTAAAAGGGACTTCCATATCATTTCATTAAAGTCCACTAATTAATGAAATTCTACAAGACAGGGAAGTCTTTTTTAGAGAAAAAGAATGAAAAATTACCTACTTTCTAGGAAATCCTTTTACCCTATTGAAAGTCACTCTCTGGATTTGTTTGTGTCTGTCCTTTTTGAACTGTAGTACTCAGAACTAAACATAGATCTCCAAATATAGATTCTATCATAAACTGATGTTAGCCTTTATTAGATGTTTTTAATCCCTCCTTTATTATTTCAATACTCCTTTTTCCTCCTGTTTTCTCAACAATTGGCCTAAAGTCACCTAGCCAGCTTTCATGCCTAAAATGGGGCTAGAACTCACAGTCTCCTGGATTCTAGCCTGAGGCATTACCTATTAGCCCAAATTGGCATCATTATAGTAATCAAGTTTACCTGTACTGGAGATTTCCTATATCATTTGTGGTTTACTATTAGGTCTGGATATGTTTCTTTGTTTACTCATTATAAATATTTCAAATTTCACCATTTCTGCCAGAAACCCTGATTATATTAATTCTAATTTTTAAACAAAGGTTACATCTTGTTCTTACTATCATAATTTAGTAACAGTATGCTCTATATTAAATAGAATTATGACATTACTTTTAATATAAATCTTAACATTCTGTATTATTATCACAGTCATAATTTCCAATCCAACAGGATTTAAAATATTATTGATAATAACAATTATAATTTTATTGTGCATAGATTCTATTATACTGTTTTAGATTCTATTATACTGTTTCAAGAAAATGTAATTAAAGAACAACCAGACATTTCTTTGTAAAAGACATAATTAAAAACTGATGAATCACTGAGAGAATTGGAGTTTAATTGAACAGCTGTTCTAAAGAAAGGTCAAATCTACTCTTGGTTACAAGCTGAAAAACCAGAAACAATGCTGCTTTGGCTCTCCTACCAAATATTGCATTTTACAGCTAGGTTCCTGATTGCTGTTTTGAAGATATGTCTGAAGTACATGAAATTGTTGTCCATTTTTCAGATTAATTTCCCTAGTGCCATAGTGAATGCAGCATCAATTTGGGAGATGCAAGCTGTAGGTCAACCTATATAAAAGCAATTTATTCTCCTTTAATTGTGTCTGTCGATGTAGGAGAAAAGCAGGCAGAACTGGGGAACGGAGTTAAACACCTCATAAGCTTAGAGTCATTGCATTCCCACAAGCAGGCCAAGTCCAACTCCTCCTGAATTCTGGTGCCCTTTTCTGGTGCCAGTTTACTGTTGAACTTCAGTTGACAAGATTCTTGTGTATAAGCTTGAATAAATCGTGTATGCTGCAACCTTACAAATGATTCTAATTCTTTATATCTGACAGTGGTATATTTTGTAGATATGGAGAACTGAGAGGAATAACAAATCTTGACTTAGCAATAGCATTTAGGCTTCTATACTGTCCCATAGTGCCTTGCAGCATTTTCTGAGTGGTTTATAATGTACCATCTTTTTCAAAGTATAAGACACTCTGGACTATAAGACACACCTACCTTTTTGGGGAGAAAAACAAGAAAAAAAAATCTGCCTCTGGCTCCCAGCAATTTGCCTCCTTGCAGCAAACAGCCCGTTTCAGTTTCAGCTTCAGCACAGCCTGATTAGCACAAGCAGCTGATTGTCGGTTGGTTCGGCCTCCCCATATCAGCTGTTTCAGGCTGCAGGAATTGCCGTAGCCTATTGCTACCTTCACGCAGTGCCCCATTTTCCACCCATTCCAGGCAGCGGGGATCGGAATGGGCAATAGGCAATGGCATCACTGCAGCCTGAAACAGCTGATGGTCGGGAGGCTGATCCAACTGACAATCAGCTGCTTATGCTAATCAGGCTGTGCTGAAGCTGAACCTGAAATGGGCTATTTGCCATTTGCTGCAAGGAGGCAAATTGCTGGGAGGCAGAGACCAAAGGGTGGGGGCTATCAGGTGGGCTACATTCAGTGTATAAGACGCACCCAAATTTTCACCCTCTTTTAGGGGGAAAAAGTGTGTCTTATACTCCGAAAAATACAGTAAGCATTATTTGCATATTGCCCCCAACAATCTGTGTCCTCATTTTACCAATGTCAGAAGGATGAAAGACTCTTTCAGTCAATCTTGTAGCCCTCTCAGAATCAAACTCCAGGCTGTAGGCACAGTTTGCCTACAATACTGCATTCTATCCACTGTGCCACTAGGGGTTTGGGGAAGAAACCACAGAATCACTGAAGTCGTATTTTCTGCAATCAAGTTTGGCCATTTTACCATAAGTTTGTATCTATTTTGTGCTGCTGTATTGTTGTGGTTGAAGCTGAAGTATTCATTGACAGGTAGGACATTGTGGCAGATAATTTTATGAACTACGCTTAGGTCAGACTGAAGGCAATGAAGTTCTAAGTTGTCTAAACTTAAAATTTCAAGTCTGGTGGCATAAGGTGTTCTGTTGCGAGCAGAGGAGTAGAGGACTCTTCTCATGAAATATCTCTGGACTTGTTTGATTGTATTACTGTCCAATATGCAGTGCAATATTCAATATTTAAGAGCTATCCAGATTCAGTTCCTCTGAATTGGAGAAGAGCTTTATTGATCTAGAGTAGCCAAAATCAAGAGTCTAACAAACTACTGAAAGGCATAAATTAAAAGGCTTCGCTTCACTTCACTTCAGATATATAATGTAACTAAACTGAACTAGGATTAAAATTGGGTTGAGGGAAAGACATGGTGATTATTATTATTTTATTATAACTTTATTGTCATTGTACATATATACACAGTATACCCATACAACAAAATTTACATAACATCCAAAGATCAGGCCCAACACACGTAATCCCCAAACACACCCCACCACAAATTCCCCGCCCCTGAACCACCTAACCATCCACACAACAAACCAAGTAATGCTGTCCAACAGCTCACTGATGGTGGCCCTATAGTTCATTGAGTGCAATTATAGCTCTGGGATAAAAACTATTCAGAAAACGTGTGGTCCGAGTTTTCTGGTACATTCAGAGGCAGGAAACATGTGGAAGTGATTACAAACAATTTATCAATAATTGTAATATGTAATCTTTTTTAAAAACCCGTTGTGTCTATTGAGACTTTCTAAGATACATTTCTATGTATGCGAGTTTCAGAGTCTCTTGTTAATTGTGTTGTTAAAGTTCCTTTTTGTTTTCCAAAGCAGCTATGGAATGCCCTAGCAGGTTAAAATAATTTGCTATTACTTTATCTTGTTTTGAGTTCTGATGTCAAATTTTGTGAGCATTAATCCTGTTACACAAATTTGGCTTATTTATTTTATGTAAATCTAGAGAAACATTACTAGCTTACAATGACATATATCACATTAGACACACTTTCACCCACTCTTTCTCTAATCTCATATGAAAGTTATTGAGACCCGGGATGGTGTTGTTGACTTAAAGGGGGCTGATATGTAAACATGAGTTTGTTAAAGGGCCTGATTTCCATGATGGTATCACTGTCCTGTTAATTCTTGATACTTCTGAGAATCTGCTTCAGTGTGCTTAATTATGTGCAAATACTCCTGACACCCAATACCTGAGAAAATACAGAATCATTATCTAATATGGGGTGTCGTTTTTAAATTATGCATTTCAGTGATTTGAGCTGTATGCTATACAGTAGATGACAACCAGGTGTGTTTTGTTTTGTAATCTGTCTAACAAGTTCTCTCGATTTGCCCATTGATCTCATTTGGTGGATTGTTCATAGTCTCCCCAAAGCTTGGGCTAATTCCATTTTTTGGCCATTGGGTCAGAACAAATGTAGTTATAATTTAGAGCCTGGCTACAAATAACCGGTTGTGGTGTGTTCTGGATGGAAGCCAGAAGCATGTAAGATTCATATGATCTTTCCTGCATAATGTGGCCTTAAGATGTCCATTGTGAATTGTACCATGACATGAAGGAATGGATTTATTAGAGACTGAGCTTGGTGACAGATTTGATGATTCATTTTCATGGGTCCATATGAAATGTCAATAACAAATCTCAAGTAAAAGGGGTGGTTTAAGACTTGAAATTCTAGGTCACCCACAAAGATGTTGGCATATTGTGCCACGTGTGTACCACTCATCTAAAAATATGTTACAAACAAGAACACCTTGTTTCTCATTGCTTTTATTAGTGTGAGATCAGAACTATGATGTTAATATGATAAGAAAAAAGAAAGGATCAAAGGAGGTTATGTGAAGAAGGGACCCAGCCAATGAGGCTTGCATTTCCTGTGTGGATGGGAAGGGCAAGAAACAGGGAATGACCAATCAGTTGTTACAGGAAAGGTGAGCTCCACTAGCTTTCCATCACCTCAGGTCCTTTGGTTAAAAACAAAACCTTCTAAGCACTAAAGGAGATTTCACAGGACTGAGGAAAAGACCTGCAAAATAAAAACATACCAATTATGTAACATATTTTATGTGCCCTGTGATTCTTGACAAGTGTATCCTGACTTTTTATGTACACTGAGAGCATATGCACCAAAGACAAATTCCTTGTGTGTCCAATCACACTTGGCTAATAAAGAAT
>JANHFM010001803.1:112577-131018 GCA_032468115.1 Grayia smithii | reverse complement strand
AACAATCTGGGTCCTCAGTTTACCTACCTCGAAAGGATGGAAGGCTGAGTAAACCTTGAGCCTGGTGAGATTCAAACTGGCACTAATTGCAGGCAGCGGGAACTAAGTGTTTCCACTTAGCAGTGCATTAGCTAATTGCACCACCAAGGCTCCCTTTTCCCTATTTTTACCATAAATTAAACAAACTAATATTACCTAAAGCAGTTAACAACAAGACCTGGTAATGGCTAAGAGCAGAAAAATTGAAGAGTCAGAGGAGCTAATTCTGGCTGCACAAGACCAAATTTTAAGAACAAATGAAAACAAGGCCACAACTGAGACAATAGCAAGAGACAACAAATGCCGCCTCTGCAAAGAAGCTGAAGAAACAGTAGATTGTCCGGTTAACTGCTGCAAGAAGAACACACAGTACGACTACAAACAGCAGCATGACACAGGAAGAACAATGGTGCATTGAAATTGGAATATCTGCAAGAACTATCACTTCTTTCAAGCAATAATTGATGGGACCACAATATAGGCAAAAATATATAGAAAACGAAGAAGCTAAAGTGCACTGGGACTTTAGAATTCTGACAGGCAAGGACCTGCCACAACATATCCCAGGCTTAACAATTGTTGATAAGATTTTTTAAAATACTGGATATTGGATATGGCAGTTCCTGGGGACAGCAGAAAAGAAGAGAAAGAACTGGAGAAAATTAGAAAATACAAAGACCTGCAAATAGAAGTAGAATGACTATGGTAAAAGAAAGCAAAGATGATACCCATATGGTACTTTGGATGCAACTGAGAAACATCTGAAGCATCACTTGAACATCATCTGTATTGACAAAATCACTGAGTCAATTGCAAAAGGCAACTACTTGGATCAGCGTACATCTTTCAACAATACCTTTAATACTATTAAACAACTGCCTATCCCAGGTCCTTTCTACAATTCATTTGCATACCTTCCATATTGTACTTTTGTTGTTTTTTATATGATACCTACAAAGCTTACTTAAAAGGGATACAATTAGTATATAGGCATATATATATGTAATTAGATTTTTATCCCACCTTTATTACTTAATAAGCAAGGCTGCCAACTTATATAATATTGCTTCATCCACCTATTGTCATAAGATTATTTATATTTCACATTTCTAGACCACCCATCTCTTTTAAGGAGATGCCGGTAACACTCATTCTTTGAATTCAAATGCAAATAATCAAAGTTCATTTCATGTTTGAGCTCTCTACAAATACAAAAATCCTTGAAGAGATGAATGAACTTCAAAAATTTTCCTCAAAAAAAGGAGTCAGCACTGTGAGTCACTAATTTGTGATCACACATCAGTGTGGAAGAACTGAGTTACTTGAAAGAAGTGCTAGGAATTTCCCAATAAAGGCAGCTAGCTGGTTTTGAAGAAAAGTGTCAACCCCACTCAGTTGGGCTAGAAGCATAGATGGGCTAGAGTAATAAAAACTTATCAGTGTGATTGTGTTGTACATCTCCCACCAGAGAATTAGACAGGTATTTGCCTGAATTACTTCTGAATTACTTTCTCCAGACTTAAAAAATATTTCAGCCCTTTTTGCCTAAGTAACAGTTCCTGCATATTTCAAATCCTCTTCCTTACTCTCACAGATATTATAAATTTAGGTTAGCCTAACAGTTTAGAGGGGGGGGGGGAACCACACTTTAACCACATTAAACTGTTTAATGTTACAGAGTGGTTGGTTTGATCTAAGTGTAGCATGTCACATGATCCCAGCCATAAGCCATATTTTAAACCTTGGCAATATATGTAACTCTAGACTAAGACTAGAGATAGAGTTAGACATTTCATTATTTTATTTGAAAATATTTCTGTAACTCTTAGTCTCCAAAAGCAGATATCAAACAGATTTGACCACATTCTTCATAACTGGAATAAACTAAATCTTAAGAAACATATATTAAAAACAAAATCACAGGGACATATATGTTCTTTATCAGTTGCTGACAGTTATACTTAGTTACATATGTGTTATTTGAGGAAACATTTAGCAAAACATAAGCTTACCTACCACTTTGAGTTACAAAGAACTTATCAGTTATGAGCTTCAATTGATATATTAATATTTTCTGAGGTATAGCAAGTTCAAATTTATAGTCTAGGAAGGGTTCCATGACACCCACTCATACATCATCAAGAGAAGAAATGCCGATAAGCAACTTGTAGGCAAGGACTGCATCATTTTTCAACATTTCTTTTGACAGCCTGCCAAATAAAATCCTGTCTTCTGTAAAGGACAATATAAAACCACTCTAAGAAAAGTACTGTATCATATCATATTGATGAAACTTGCAAAGGAAGCCATTTTCCCTCCATTTCTTGAATCATTCATCAGTACTATATTAACTCTATTTGAAATAATGATTACCATCACATCATCATACACCAATGAGGATATTAATGAAATGAAGGTTAAACAAAGAAGCAAAATATATATTTGGGGAGAAAGAGAATTTGAAGAACAAGAAGCAAGGAGGTAATTTTCTAAATTCCCTCAATAGAAAAAGCAAGTGTACTTGTTGGACAACTACTCAAAAGAGCCATCTCTAATATTAAAGGAGCTACAATGGTTTTGTAACTTGAAGAAATGGATTTTTATAACACGATTACAGTACAGACAGATCTGTTGTCCAAATGTCAATTTCCAAATATTGGAATCACTTAACATGGCTACTTTATTTTCTACACACAGTAGAAAATAAAATAGAGAATGGGAGTTTTGTGAGAGAATAACATCATAATCTCTTGATTTAGCTTTTTAAGAAGGAATATGGAAGAAATTGTCATGAAAGAGCAGTTGAATTAGGTTTCAGTAATGGTAAAGATTAAGCATGGAGGACCAAGGAATCTCATCATCTCTCTGCCAAATTTATCTCACAGAAATGTGTATAAAAATGGAATGCTAGCATTACCGAAGAATAGGTAGGATATAAATTCAATGAATAAATGTTAAACATAATTACTAAGAAATAAAATTAATATAGTATAGTAGCCAGTGAAAAATCATCAGAATTTGGTATGCAGGGTCAATTTTTACTATGCTATTATCCACATTAGACATTTTAATATTATTATTTGCAGAGTAAGGTCAGAGAAAGAACAAGATTCAGGAATCATTCAACTTTCCAATGAACCCCTGATCATAAAGAAGACTATTATTATTTTTTTAAAAAGAAAGGTAACATATTAAGAATGATAATGTTGTCACTCATTGGCCATTGAGAAAATTAGACTACTAGGCTATTGCTATATCAACATGACCCATTTGGACTTTGTAAACAGAGCTCCATATACAAGGCTGAGTCAGAAGGGTTTGATAACTGATAACATTTGAGAGAGACAGATTAAATACAGCTGAGAAAGGAGAAAGGAGAAAAGTCAAGCTTCACTGGGCAAAAAAGTATTTCTTCTGAAGTACACCCAAGGGTATACACCCAGTGGAACAGCTCTGCCAGTTTGTGTTCAAATGAAATCTTCCAAAATATGATTTATTAAATGGCCTTTAGGTCACAACATCAATGAAAGACAAGATTATCAAGGAACATCTACTCTACTGATCTCTCCATCCCCTTCATTTATCTGCTTATCTGCTTTCCTCCAAGGAGTTCTATGGCAGTATAGGCCATCTCCATCACATTTTTATCCATAAATAACCTACAGTAAAAAAAAATTAGCCCAAAAGATACTAAAATGCTAAATAAGCATTTCAAAAATGCTTATTAAGTTTCTTAAGCATGGATTTGGCCATCTAAGCGTGAGGGAGAAATAAATCAACAAAGTTCAGTTATATTTTGTAATTGAATTTGGGAAGCAGATTTTAATTACTGTTTCTTTGTGATTCATATTTCTATGATGTGCTAAAATAATTTATATTTAGGAAACTTCCTATATTTCAGCTTCTTTTATAGGAGGTTTGGAAATTGCCACTCTACTATACATCAGTCTGAAATCCAAAAAAGGACCGGTAAACATATATATTTAGGGGAAATATATATATTTAATGGGTTTGTTTTAGAATTCTAAAGTTAGTTATGAAGTTTGGACTGGCAGAGATTAACCATCAAATGGCATTCTTTCAAAGATGCTTTCAATATTAGTTAAACCAGGATGAATAGTAATGATGGATTGAAACCCTCCCAAATCATAAGCATAATTAAAATAGTTTGCAAAGGTTAAAACACAAATACTATAGGATATCTCATATCCAGCAGCATCTGTCATGTCACTAAAACTTATATTTATCTAGAATATAACATAGGAGGATTGTCTAGGAAGTATTTAAAAGCTTAAGAACATACTATTTTTTTGTATTTCTATTAGCAGTAAGTGGTGCTATCATGAAGCATCTTGTTAAGCATACATGAAGAGGTCAATTCAAAAAGAAAAGTTATGTGAAATTTATCAGAGTGGGTTTTCCACAATATTAGCCTTCTGCACCACTTTTTCTTTTTGCGCACTCCATTAATATTACAGAATAGATTTTTCTCTCTAAAAGAGAAACATGTTTCTCTCTAAAAGAAAATATTTGCTGGCTGACAGTGCTCCAGACAATACTGAGATTTCTGAATGTTGATGAATAAAAGAAGTTTCTCTGAAGGCATGTTCGCCATTGCCAACCTACATAAAAACAAAGAGGAAAGTGATGCAAGGCTTATTCTCAGTTTGCAAAAGAGCAGTGTGCTTCCAAAAGGCCTAGCCAAGGTTTAACAAAACCCCTGAACATTCTTCATCTATACTTCACTTTCAGTGGGGCCTTTTTAAAAACAGGTCACCAGCAACTCCTCTTTAAACTATTTCTAGCAACTTAACTTGGGTAGCTTTACTACATACCAGAAGCAATGGCAATGAACTGAAGCGATACAATCGAATGAAAGCTTCCCAACATGTTCCAGGGAAGCTGTTTTAATAAGCCAATTCAGCCGTCCTACTTTCTGTAGCAGCAAGTCCTTTTCGCAGCAAGCCCAGCTTCCCATAAGCTTGCTCGCACCCGTTGCCTTACATTAACTGGAAGCTTGTATGTGGTAGCACAAACATTATCTCAGTCTACTCTAAACCATCCTTTGCCTAGCAGCCTCTCTGAATGCCAAGATGCCCCAAACACCCGTTTCTTACCTTGTCAAACACCGCATAAACTTAACCATCCAAACTTTTGCCCGGCAACAGCAACAAGGAATGAAGACTTCCTACACACACAGCCTATACGTTAACGCTATCAAGCACGCAAGCAAACATGCTTATCTATAGGCTCTTATAGCCGAGACTCTTCCTGTATCGCATCCCAGAAGGGGCGGAGCCGAGAACGCGAGCAAAAAAAAAAAAAAGCCCAAACGCACCTTTGGGAGAAGGCGAAGAAAGAAACTTCCACGCCGTGGGGAGAAACAGGAGAATGACCTTCTGGTCCAACCTCTAAAAACTTGTTCGATCGTCTGGATATTTGACGGCGAGTCCTCTGGAGTTCAGCCTTTCTAAAAGAAGGTAGAATGCCTATGGAAAACGGCCAAGGTTCCGCAAGACGTCGAAGACATAAAGTGGTTGCAGGATTATGTCTTAGCGTGGGAACCCAGCTACTACACCGCTAAGGGAAACACACACAGCTACGAGTAATTAAGATTTACACCCAGCTGGCTGAACGAGAAAGCGCGTCTGATTAGAGTAGTAAAACGCCAATCTCCGCTTACTCAAGAGAAGACACTGAACTCCCTGGATCTTGCTTCTAAATGATTGCACGTTACATTTTAGACACTGCCTCTCTTTTGCTGAAAAATCTAATTAATGGGACAATGCTGAAAGCAAAAAGGAACATGTCAGAGCAGATATATACTTAAGCTTGGATTATGTTGAGAGGGAATGATATGGAGATGGTTAAACGGATGAGCAGGTGACCAACAAATGGAGTTGTGAATATGTCAGCTGACTTCAAAGAGATTGCTATAGAAAATTGATGGCAATACTTTGGATCTCAAGAAGAACAAATCATTCTGTACTAACTGAAGTAAAATCAGGATGCTCACCAGAAATACTAATTGTGAGCCAAACTGATGCATGGTGGGAAAGTATCCATTTTTCCCAGGATTAAACTACAATATGATACAAACCAAGCTGTAAACCAGCATTTACAAATCAGATTGCTTAGAGCGAGACAATTACATTTGAACTTTTACCAGTTCTATTAACTGGCCACAGTCTGGTTTCTTTGCTTTGGGATAGTCACTAACTCACTCAGTACCAACCCGCCTCCTAGGATTCTTGTGAGGAAAATATAAAAGGGAAGGAGCATTATGTTTGTCTGCCACTTTGAGTTACTTATAAAGTAATAAAAATCTAATAAATATTTTTTACACCAGTCAGAATGTTTAATCAGCCAATTGATTACATAAAGCCAATATCTGATTATAAGTGAGGTTCACACAATCCACCTAGCTAAATCTTAAGTAAAAAAAAAAAATTCATCCAGATGCAGGAAGCAGAAGTGAATTTGTCATCACAATCCAGCAAAGCCAGTTTTATAGTGCCATTTTTTAAGTCAGTTGTGTTTTAAGACAATACAAACAGGATAGAGAATAGCATAATATCTCTCCATTATCTTTTTGTGCCTGTTTAACCACCACCTCACACACCCATACATATTAGAGTAAGAAAAAGTGCAACTAGGATAGCCCCATTTAAGCTCCGTTCTCTAATTCTTAGTCCTTATGTGTGTTCAGTTGAGTTCGGCTTTTATCTTTCAATACCCTAGGCATTTCTTGAGTCACTCTAACTCTCTCAGTTCCTCCAATAACCCTAGAAAAAAGAAGATTCAAGGTTGAGGAAGCGGGCACAATCCTATCCAGGACCTCAGTTACTCTCTTACTTCAGATGGGGACTAGGTTCTTGTCAGGGCTACGCAGCAGATCCTCGGTTATGGCCCCCAGCTGCCATAACCATCCTCAGTTATGGTAACTGATGGACCCATCAGGGTCCATCAGTTGCCAGGGATGAACTGATCTAATAAGTTCCACATCCCTACAGAGAGATACAGCCTTAGAGAAATTCATAGTTACCAGACTGTAAACTGACCATGACTATGGGACCAAAGATAGACCCACCAATTCCACATCACAAAGACACAGTTCCAACAAGAACACCAAATTGAATGTGTGACCAATATTCCTAGTCGGGTCCTGGATATCTTGGGATGGGCCCATGGATGTCATTCCATGAACTCCTGAGCTATCTCTGACCTCAACTCCCACAGAAGGCAGGTTGAAATCCCCCAGAATCATAAGACTGGGAAACTCTACCACCATCCCTGCAGCTTGGTTCAGGAGCTTGGGCAGGGAAACTGCTAGGCAGCAGTGAGACTAGTACAATAGCAGCAATCCTTAGAGACCACTTAAGAAAAAAGATCTCACAATGGGCATTTGTGGAGCTGTGACCCTGGTAACAGTCAGAGACTCTCAGATAACAATAGTCACATTACCTCCCTGGCCCTGCAGTCTAGGCTGGTGCACACACCTGATACCTGACTAGCCATATTTCTGAGAGGGGAAATCTTCCCTCTGGCCCCAGCCAGGTCTCTGTGATGCATGCCAAGTCAGGTGCCTTCATGGTGATCCAATCAATAATGAGAGGTGCCTTACTGCAGACCAAACTAGGTTTAAGAGCAACAGCCTAAGATCTGAGCCACTATTGATCTACTGACCAGGGAAAGAGGTTTAGCTCAGAGGGCTGGAATCGGGTGAAATCCAGAAGGTTCTGACAGGTTCTGGAGAACTGGTAGTGGAAATTTTGAATAGTTCAGAGAACCGGTAGTGGAAATTTTCAGTAGTTCAGAGAACCGGCAAATACCACCTCTGGCTGGTCCCAGAAGGGGGGAGGGAATGGGGATTTTGCAGCATCCTTCCCCTGGAGTGAGGTGGAAATGGAGATTTTGCAGTATCCTTCCCCTGCCATGCCCACCAAGCCATGCCCACAGAACCAGTAGTAAAAAAAATTGAATTCCATCACTGCTTAATCATACTTTCAATTGGGAAACTGTGACTATCTTAGACCAAACCAAGTTCAAAAATTCTAGAAAGTTTCTAGAAGCCTGGCCAATTAGCCATCAATTGACACATACAGAATGTCTACACACTATGCAAAAGAGACAATCAACAAACCAAAAAAGGAACAAAAAGACCAAAATACCTCCCCACCAACAATCAGTACCCAGATGAGCATAGATTAACTCCAAGATTAACATCAGACCAACAATCAAGAAGTAAACAATACTCCAGTCAAGGAACTGTCAAACAAGTCAACAGGAAACAGCCCAACCAAAAAAATCTCTAAAACCAACCCCATCAACTTTGACAGAGCAAGCCACTAGAATATAATCTGAAAGCAAACCCCATTTCTTACTAGCACTGATTATGTTACCTAGTTGGGGTAATAAAATGTCTGCAAGAAAAAAAAAAAACAGACTCAGAAAGCATCAAGGACCCTTGAAAGAAAGAAAGAAAGAAAGAAAGAAAGAAAGAAAGAAAGAAAGAAAGAAAGAAAGAAAGAAAGAAAGAAACTTGAGGTAAACCCGAACAACGAATCTCCACAACATCCACAACGGATCTCCTTCGAGAGCATTTCCTTCCAAGACCTTCCCTATCCTCTTCAATGGCCCCCCTCATCTGCGGCAGCCTTAAATAGCAAATAAAATCTCCCAAAACAAAATATCTGCAAACAAAATATTATTTCCAATTTCAAAAAAAAAAAAAAAGTCCTGTCACAGCTGCCGACGGTTGCCAGGTAATCCGGTGGAGAGAGGCTGACTGTTTGATAGACAGGAATCAGAGAACCAATTTAAAACATTTTAATTAGCTCGCTTGCGCATGGGCATGACTCAGCGCACCGCCGAGCCTCCTCAGAGGAACGTATTTTGGAGCAGGAGGGTGATAAGATAGAAATAAATAAATAAATAAATAAATAAAGAAAGAAAGAAAGAAAGAAAGAAAGAAAGAAAGAAAGAAAGAAAGAAAGAGGTTGCCGGCAGATGACTAAGCGACATCTGTGGGAATCCGACAGCAACTACAGCATGTTCACCACAGAAGGCCTAATTGATTTATAAAAACTGACAGAAGATGGATGTGAACAAACCCATCTGACAGAACAAGATCGTTGCAAATCAGCTGCTTGGTTCGGAAAAGGTAAGGGTGATGAAGAGCCATCCTCTGGATAAAGCAGGGGAGACCTAGAGAAGAAGCGTGGAAACCAGCGTCTGCATTTCCTGTGTCGGATAAGGAGAGCACATCTTTCTCTTTGTGTCCTGGCTATCTTTTACAGAGGCACGATTGAGAGCGTTTAAACCAACTGCATCCCTGTTTGGTTTGGTGGCCGCAGCGCCTCAGACAGAAAGTCCCTACAGAGAGTGGTGAGGACAGTGGAGAAGATTATAGGAAGCTCGCTTCCTGTTATTCAGGATACTGTTTATAAGCGCTATGTGACTTCAAAGCATTGTTAGAGATCCCACACACCCAGTTCACGGTCTGCTTCTGTTGCTCCCCTCTGGGAGGAGGTTTTGAAGTATTTCTAGCAAGACTTTCGGATTCTGTAACATCTTTGTTCCCTAGGCCATCCATCTGGTAAACTCGCAAGATTCGTTTCTGCAAAATGACTTCTAGTGTCGCCTTAGCCATGGAAGCTGGCTGGTAACTTTGAACCAATCATTCAGCCGACGGTGAGTTCTAGTGCCACCTTACACATGAAAATCAGCTGGGTGCCTTTGGGCCAGTTCTTTCTCTCTCTCGGCCTAACAACTCACCTCACAGGGTTGTCCTTGTGGGTAAAACAAAAGGAAGAATGAATATTAGGTATGTTCCCCAGCTAGTTATGTTCAACTCCCACAATTCCTTGCTATAAGCCATGTTGGCAGGAGTTGCAGTCTAAAGTTGTATTTTATTCTTGAGGGGTTCCTTTGTCATTGTTCATTTTACGGTTCTGTTATTTTACTTCTGTTCTGTTTGCATGCCTTTCGCTTTTCTTCCTTTTTCATTATTATAAGCCCCCGCCCCCAGTGTAGCCTTACAGCAAGATAAGTGGCAAATAAATTTAACAAATAAATAATAATTAAAAAAATGTGTGCAACCCACAGGAGGGGCAAGCGATATGGTGTCCTGTGACATTGTCCAGTGACATGGGGCTGCCCTTGAGGTGCACACGGAGGCTTCAGCTAGTCCAGAATGCGGCTGCGCGGGTGGTTATGGGAGTACCGCGATACTTCCATGTAACGCCACTCCTGCGCAAGCTGCACTGGCTTTTGGTCGCTCTCTGTGTGCGCTTCAAGGTGCTGGTGTTGACCTATAAAGCCCTACATGGCTTAGGCCCAGGGTATCTGCAGGACCACCTACTGCCGCAAAAATCTTCCCAGCGCCCAGTCCGCTCTCATAGGGTTGGCCTTCTCAGGGTGCCCTCAGCCAGACAATGTCAGCTGGTGGCGCCCAGGGGGGGAGCTTTCTCTATGGGAGCACCGACCCTGTGGAATGATCTACCCATGGAACTTCAGACCACCCCAGACCTTCGCTCCTTCCACCGTGACCTGAAGATGTGGCTTTTTTACCAAACTGGCTATAGCTGACCATTTTAAAAGTATTTTTAAAATTATGTCTAAATGGCTGAATTTTAACTTTTATGATTGCCCCTTTTTAATTTTTTAATATTTCAATGTTTTAATGTTTTCTTGTTTTATGTTTTTGTCTACATTGTATATGTTTTGGCGTATTTGTATATATGTTTCTTATATGTTTTTATATTATCTATGTTTTATCGTGAGCCGCCCCGAGTCCTTCGGGAAAAGGGTGGCATAGAAATTAAATTAAAATAATAAAATAAAATAAAATAAATTTTGTGTATCCAACAGTAGAATAGTCATTATAGTGCAGCATATTCTCTCTTACTCTGAAGTTTCTTGCAAGTCCCAAAATCTCCTTTGAAGAACTGTGGATATAATCTGAAATGAATTTAGAGAATGCACAGAGCAAAAGAGAAAAGGAAGTGAAAATTTACTTATGGTGTACTAACCTACATTCCAACCAATAATAAGCTACACCTTCTTTATTATGACATTACTATTGGACACATATTCAGGCCAATACCAAAATTAGTCTCCACCCTCTGGTCCCATGATCTTCTGCAAATCCCTCTTCCTCCCGTTTAGTGAAAAACAAATTCAGAATATATTTCTTAAGAGCTTGTGCAAATGAATTGTTCATACACTGCCTATACTGACATTTTTTTTTCTGTGTGAACCCCTACTCTAGATGAAGGTTCTTGATAGTTTTCAAAGAATCTCTCTGAGAATTCATTCATTTTCCACTGGAAATGATGAGTTAGCTAGACAAGTAACTGCTTTCCACAGGATGGTAATGCTTTTTTGAAGATGTCTCTGTTGTTTTCCCTGTTCAGCAACATTTTGATGGTTTGGCTGGTACAGTTCTTCTTAATCTGTCCAAGTTAAATAAGAATGTAGTCGAATTCTCTGTTTAATGGGAGCTTGATTGTCTCACTTATTAATGAAGACAAACAAGGAAACCAGATTTCAGCTGTGGAAGTTCATCAGCCCTCTTTTTAAAATACTGAATTGGCTTTTTATAAATTTTCCCCCTTTCCTTTTTGTTTTTATGTTCAACTTCATTGGAAAATAGTCATTTTCTAAAAGTGAGCCAATAGTGCTTCACACAGGGAAAATAGGAAGAACAAATATTAATACATTCACTGCTTTGAATTATGTATAAAAATAATATAGATGTGCTGCAATTTGGGTTTCACCAGCTCAAGGCTGACTCAGCCTTACATCCTTCCAAGGTCAGTAAAATGAGGAGCCAGATTGTCGGGGGCAATAGGCTGACTCTGTAAACTGCTTAGAGAGTGCTGTAAAAAGCACTGTGAAGTGGTATATAAGTCTATGTGCTATTCCTACTTTAGTTTAAAAAAAAAAACACCAATATTTTCTATTTTCAACTAGGCCATTAGACTGGGGAAATGTGGCCTGGATGTTGTGTCAGGGAAATTACTGTGACAAAAGAGTACTAGGCAAGCCTGGGGATGATTGACATTGTATGGTGTTTTTTCCACCTTTTTAACCTTTTAAACGTTGAATACGGTAACAGTACCTTTTAATTATGTTTTTAATTCGGTTCTTAATTATGCTTTTGTGCTATGACATATTTCTACTGTAAGCTACACAAAGTTACTTAGGTGAGATGGATAGTATGGAAATGTGATAAATAAATAAAATCACTCATTCAATAAAAGTACCAGAAAGTACTCTTGCAGAGTATTACTCAGCATGTAAGATTATTCTTGCAGAGTATTACTCAACATTCAAGATTACTGGCAGAGTATTACTCAGCATTCAAGATTAAAGTATTGAGGCCTATTATCACTAATAACTCTTTGAGGAATGCCTTAATTTGCAAACATTGCCTTCAGACCAGAAATCTCTGAAGTACTGATAGTATCGTGCATAATAAGGATTATTTCCGATGGGCAGATAGTCTCCTGCTATTTTTTTCTATAGCTCATTGGTTTGATGGGGAAAAAGTCTCAGAACTTTTAATAGATGGAATTTATGTTTCTTGTACTTGCTTAATTATAGGTAGCCAAGTGTTATGTAAGTGCATTATTTCATTTTATAATCATCTCTTCAGAAGTCTGGAGCCTTCCTAAATTCCAACTACCGATAAATGTGGTGAAGACACCGTGAAAGAATTCCTCCTACTGAGATTCCTCTATAATGCTTGTTGTAAATGAGACAGAAGCACTTGAGAAATTGCTGCAGACTCACTCAATTGTTGTCCACTCAATTTCTCTTTCAACAAATTTAATGGAAATTTTCAAGTGTGTTTATACCCAGCTCTTGTATTCACCAATATTGTTGTTGCAGATATGGGAATTCCTATGGCTTAACCTAGGAGGTGACATTATATTGAGGCAGACCAGGCAGGTTCATCTAATTCAGGATTAATTATATGAGTAGGAGCAGGATTGATAATGAAATTTTTTTTCAGTGCTGCTGAGAGATGAACTTGGCCTCCACAATGAACTATTCAGTTATGAATAGTATCGGGAGGAGAAATTTATGAAGACACCAATGTGGCATGCCTGTATGAATCCTCCTGCTGGCCTGCTGTTTAAGATCTCTGGTGCCAACCATCCAAGTTTCATATAGGCATATTTTGTTCTTGAACTTTAAAATAAAAGAAAGGTTGAGTCAGTGACATTAAATTAAAATGAACATGTCTGCGAAGCGCCATCTCCTAATGAGGAGATTTCAAAAACTGGAAAAAATAAAATGACAAAATAAAACAAATGCTATAGACATCAGGTTTGGTAAATGTTGTTGAATCTATGATTAGAGTATACATATCGATTGCTCATTTGAACAGGCTAAGGAGAAATAACCTTAAATTCTGAGATGATGTCAGACTAAAGAAGTCACTTCAAATTGTACCTCTGTTAATTTAGAAAATGGAAATTCTGTCTTCGCCAAATAACAGACAGTCATTTAGAGACTAAAAGGGAGCAGCGTGGTGACCTAGAGGTGAAGATGTTTGCCTCACACTCAGAAAGTTGAGAGTTCAATCCTAGATAGTGGCAGGTGTTTCTCGATCAGGGCACAACGAGAAAATATTTGCCTGAGAACTCTGTGTAGGTGTCAGGAAGGGCATCCAGCTAGTAAACACTCAGCTCCATTCAGTCCCTCCATCTCCACCCCCAATAAAAATGGATTACGCAGGGTCATAAAAAGGAAAACAAATAGATGGCTAAAATTTAGCCTAACAATTGGCTTATATTCTTCACACTAAATCCATTTGTTAACCAGGTAGCCACAGTTTTAAAGTTTTTTTTTTAATCTCCCATATCAAACTATATAAGGCAAGAAGAAAAATATAGCACTGTGACAGAGAACTTACTTTATTGGTTTTCGAACTACAAGTGCTAAAAAAATTGAGGACAAAAATAATGTTTTCACCACTTCTTTTCGGAGCGCAGCATATTCTGCCATTGTCCTCTCTCAAGCTTATTTATCATTGCTGAAAGGTGAGATTACTTATCAGAGAAACAAAAAGCTGGAAAACTACATTATTTGCAGACCTTTCTGCACTCTGAAGTTGCAAAAGCTCTGAGGCTCTGATTCCATACCTACATTTACTTAAGAATAAGTCCCATCAAATGCAATGAATCATGAGTCAGCAAGGATAGAATTGCACAATCTATACATGTTCACTTCAAAATAAATTACATCTTTAGTGGGGTTAAAGGACTACTACATTTGTATTTAAGGGTGTATTTTCCTGAGGTTCTTATAGTATTTTAAAATATTGATCATAAGAGGTTTCTTGGTTAAAGGTTGTCCCGTCCTACTTTTACTTGTCCAGTCCTTCTTCTGTGGGGTACCCAATCTCTGAGATCTCTGAGATCTCTCAGGATCTGCCCTCTCAGGATCTGGTATTATTTCTGTTCATTAGATTGATTGGCTTTCATCCAGGAGTTCATAACAGTTCTTTCCCTAATTTATCTTGATGACAACCCTCTGAAGTACCTTAAATTGATATACAGTGACTCAAATCAATCTGGTGAAGTTCTTTGCCTGAGAACATATTAAATTTGGGACTGCCTACTTTTACTTCATCATACCAGGGGTGAAATCCAAAATTTTTCGCTACCAGTTCTGTGGCCATGGCTTGGTGGGCATGGCAGGGGAAGAATATTGCAAAATCCCCATTCCCACCCCACTCTGGGACCAGCCAGAGGTGGCATTTGCCAGTTCTCCGAACTACTCAAAATTTCCACTACCGGTTCTCCAGAACCGGCTGAATTTCACCCCCTGCATCATACCCACTACTACAGCTAAAGGGTGTGAGAGAGTGTAATGGCCACATATTACACTAAATTATGATTTGTGCAACAATAGTTCATTGAATAAGTTACAAATGGCTGGCTTCACATAATATGCTAAGTTGCAACTCATGATTGACAAGCAACTGGCTAGGTTAGCATAACTGTCAAATGATAATCCTTCTGATAAACAATTTTTCCAAACTGAAAGGGGAAAAAACAGCCAATGCATCATACCACTGTGATGCAGTAAGCTGCTTTGTTGTGAATCAGTTCATTATAGGAAGAAGGTAATCTGCTCCCAAATGGTTCTACATCAACAGCCCCAAATCTCCTTGCATAGAAAAGCTGTTCTGCTGAAGCAGATTTCCAAATGCACAGGTACAGAATAGGTTGTCCCTGGCTCAACGGCAGTAACCCTCATGGACAATCACTTAAATATGAGCCAGCAATACACTGCAGCCACCAAAAACCCCAATGCAGTCTTAGGCTGTATCAACAGACGGATAGTATCAAAATCATGTGAAATGTTAGAACTGCGTTATGCTACCATGGTAAGACCCCACCTGGAATTCTGCAGCCAGTTTTGGTCACAATGATACAAAAAAAACTCTAGAAAGAGTGCAGAGAGCCACAAAGATGATTAGGGAGGTGGAGGCTAACACATATGATGAATGGTTGCAGGATGTCTAGTTTATGTCTCGTCTAATGAAGGGAAGGACTAGGGATGACATCATTGTCTACCAACATTTGAGGGGCTAACACAGAGAAGAAGTCAACACTAAAGAGCCATTGTGGCACCATGGTTAGAATGCAGTATTGCAGATTACTTCTGCTGATCACTGGCTGTCAGCAGTTTGGCAGTTCAGATCTCACTGGTTCAAGGTTGACTCAGCCTCCCATCCTTCCGAGGTGGGTAAAATGAGGACCCAGATTGTTGGAGGCAATATGCTGACTCTGTAAACTGCTTAGAGAGGGCTGTATATACCACTGTGAAGTGGTATATAACTGTTATTGCTATCTAGTCCAACCCCCTGCCCAAGCAGGAGATCCTTCACCATTTCTGACAAATGGCTGTCCAGTCTCTTCTTGAAAGCTTCCCATGATGAAGCTCCCACATCGTCCGAAGGCAAGCTGTTCCACTGTTTGATTGCTCTCATTGTCAGAAAATTTCTCCTTATTTCCAGGTTGAATCTCTCCTTTACCCAAGAACAAAACAAGACTGGCTTGAAATCCAACACAGCAGATGAGACGTTTTTATATTCTAATGTAGCTTTGATAAATGTAACCCTGGATAGAATTCAGTACTTACTGGAGCAAAAACATGAGCTTCTTCTTTTACTTTATCTGCCTCCTGAGAACAAAATGAAAAAAGCATCAATCAGTAAAAATGATGACTTCCACATTTTTCTATAACCTTAACATGGAAGCTCATAGACTATAATATATGATTTTTGAGTGACTGCTACAACTTATTCAGAGCCCGGAGGACAAACAGAAACGGGAACAAAACAAATTATTTGGGAAATTAACATTTAAATTAAAACTGCAGAAAAAAAAACAACCACCACCATCCTCTCAAATGTGGCAGAGGGTAGGGGGAATCCTGAAAGTTCACACTTCATGCTCACTTCAGAATAGAGATGACTCTCCCTGCAATTAGGGCAGGAGAGAATAATCCATTCAGTGGTTAATTAAATCAGATTTGGAGAACCTGTATAAACATGTAGATATAATGAAGAACTGGAACAATTAAATGACGCCTGCAGTTCATGTGGGAGAGAACCAAAATCCAAACAGATACTTATTACCATATTTTTCAGACTATAAGATGCACCGGAGTATAAGATGCGCCTTAGTTTTGGGAGAAGAAAATAAGAAAAAAGCTAACTAGCGGGTGGATCAGCCTCCCAGAATACCCCCAATGAGCTATTTCCAGAGGTGAATTTTAGCAACAGGTTCGTTGGTTGTGAGCTCTGTGCCCTTTTTTTTTTTTTCAGCCTCTGAAACTCCATTTCAGGAAAAAAAAAATTCTGCCTCTGAAACAGAGCTTCAGAAAAAAAGCCTCTGAAACAAAGTTTTTCTGAAGCTCTATTTCGGAGGCTTTTTTTCTGAAGCTTCATTTCTGAGGCTTTTTTTTCCGAAGCCTCATTCAGAGGCTTTTTTTCAGCCTCTGAAATCTCCTTTTGAGAGGCTGGCCGGGGCTACATTCAGAATATAAGACGCACCCAGATTTTCACCCTCTTTTTTGGGGGGGGGAGAAAGGTATGTCTTATACTCCGAAAAATATTGTATTCAAAGAAACTTGGCAAACCACATAAAATTATCCTCACTTTAGAACCATCTAATGAGATGTATCTGATGCGTGATCTTTCTTTCGCCATCATTTTGCAACCTCCCCCCCCACCTTTTTTTAAGCAGGCCATTAACTGAAGAAAGGTGACTTGCCTTCAAAATGACATCTCGGGCCTCCATGAGCATCTGATGGCCTTCCTTGGTTCCATTTTCAACCAGAACCTAGAAAAGGATATAAAATGGAGGAGGGGTAAACAAATAAAAGAGGTCCTGCAGACCAAATGCAACTCAGGTGGTCACTCCAGCATTCAACACCTCCTCTTTTTTCCCCTTTTGCAAATCCTGACCTTTTTTTCCCATACTGGCCTCCTTCTCCAAGTACTGAGAAGACAGCTTCTTTCGTGCAGTCAAAGACCGAGTACCATTGGTTCCTGCATCTTTGAGGAAGGCAGAACAGGGTGAGGTAGTTGTGTGTGTGTGTGTGTGTGTGTGTGTGTGTGTGTGTCTGTGTGTTTTGATTTCTTCTTCCAATATTTATCCAGGCCATACATAGGATAAATTACTATATTTTTCAGAGTATAAGATGCTCCAGACTATAAGCCGCACCTACTTTTTGGGGAGGAAAACAAGAAAACAAAATCTGCCTCTGCCTCCCAGCAATTTGCCTTCTTGCAGCAAACAGCTGAGGCTGATAATGGCCTGAAACAGCTGACGGTTGGAGGCCGATCCAACCGACAACCAGCTGCTTGTGCTAATCAGGTTGTGCTGAAGCTGAAACTGGCTGTTTGCTGTAAGGAGGCAAATTACTGGGAGGCAGAGACCAAAGGGTGGGTGCCGGCGGGTCTACATTCAGTGTATAAGACGCACCCTCTTTTAGGGGGAGGGGAAAGGGCATCTTATACTTCGAAAAATACGGTAAATCCTTTTTATGACATGAACATCTGTTTTAACAAGAATGAGGACTCCAATAATGTGGATAAAAGGTTCAAAGAACGGCAATTAAGAGAGTTAAGGGGCTGGAGCAGCTTTCAGGCAGCAGCATCAGGAACAGCATGGAGAGCAACCACCATCTAAAGCAGCGGTTCTCAACCTGTGGGTCGGGACCCCTTTGGGGGGGGGATGCAGGGGGGTGTCGAACGACCCTTTCACAGGGGTCGCCTAAGACCATCGGAAAACATATATTTCCAATGGTCTTAGGAACCAAGACACTGCTCCTCTATCCGTCTCCAGGCGAGTCTAATAGGTCCTATTTCCA
>JANHFM010001803.1:96665-109050 GCA_032468115.1 Grayia smithii | reverse complement strand
GTTTTTATACTGTTTTATTGTGAGCCGCCCCGAGTCCTTCGGGAGAAGGGCGGCATAGAAATCTGAATAAAATAAAATAAAATAAATAAATAAGCTGAGTCTCCTTTCAGGAAACCCCCTCCCCCAACCCAATACAACTCACAGTGAAAGACAGTAAAAGAAAAAATCCCTAACCCAGTGAATCCTACTAACAAACACACAATCCTACTGCACCATGTGAACTTATTGCACATAAGTTCATTAAAAAAAATTGTAGTATGTTGTTGTAAAGTGATTTTTCCATTCAGAAGCTTGACAGCCTAAATCTGAAAACTCTTGAGAAATTTAATATGCCACATTTTCTTTACGAGTAAATTGGTCGTCTTATAAAGATACTCACTTTGTATTAGAGGAATTTTGTTTGATGTCAGTAAACATGCAGGGCCAATTAAAATGCTATCTTACTTTCAGAGTTCTGGATTCGCTGTCATCTTCATGCCACCATATGACATTCCTGAAAATCCAGCTCATTCCTGTAATCTGAGTATCTGTGTGAGTGTGTTTTTTACAGTTGTGACCATTGAAAATAGCCTGACCTTCAATTGCTGCTGTCCTGACCTTTTCGAGGCCCATAGTTAAATATATTTCTGTAAGCTGCTGGCCTGTTTGTCTTACAGTGATGGCGAAAATATTAGGAACCAAGGATGCAAAATTCGGAAATTAAACAAAGTGCAAGGCCCATGTCTTGAGACAGTTAACTACTGCAGCAATTTTAAATTAACATGGTAAAAATAAGGGTTTTTATAGGCATCCCCCAGTCCATTCATTTCAGTTAAGTAAAAATCTAATTCTCAGAAAAGCTTTAAATTTGCTGGCTGACTATTATGAACAAATACCTTCAATTCTGTCTTAAATTGTTTTCTACTTTTCCTCCAGGAGCAAAAGCTGCCCTACAAGACCTTCCCTAGCCTCCCTTTCATTCTTACAGAAATCCTTTCAGTTGGTTTAGGCTGATATTGAGGGGAAAATGATTAATCAAAACAGATGTGTGGTGGTGTGGTTATGGCTAGAAAGCAGGGGACTGAATTCTAGTCCTGCCTTAGGCATAATAGCTGTCTGTCTGACTTTGGGCCAGACCAACTCACCTTACAGGGTTGTTGTTATGTGGAAAATAGAAGAAAGAAGGAGTATCAGGTATGTTCTTGAGTTATTTGTAAAAATAAGAAAGGGAGGATATAAATAAATAAAATAAACCCAGCTGTTAAATATTTTAAATAGCACAGTATGCTGTACCTGCACTATGAAGTAAATCAATATTGTAGTTCAGGATTTGTAGGCCAGCCAGGTTCTCTTTCATGATATCCCGTTCTGTTTCTTTCCTGCTTTTCCTCTCCACTCCTCCAATATTCTCTGGGCACATTTAATACTCGAGATACACACAGTTCTTTAGGCTGTTATGGTTCCCCCTGAATTTTTTAAAAAAATTAGTGTCCTCAATCAATCCCTGCATTTGCCCAAGGGTTTTCAAACTTTTCCAGGCCATGGTACCAGCTGGTTTTTAAAAAAACCCAATCAAAAGGCAAATCTCTAGTGATAAGAAAATTGGCTATGTTAACATTTTCTTTTGCATTCTGTCTTTAATGGCGTTCCCAATATTTTTAGAATGGGTGTTTAAAAATTAACAGAGCATTTCTGTTTTTCACATTAAAAATAATTTGATTGTGTATTTGTGTTTAGGCAAAGTTCCCCTTTGGGAAGATTGTCCCAAAATGGTTGTTCCCACCCCCAATGTGCAATGTGTTAGGACTATAAAATGTGATGGATGGGAATCGTGGGAGTTGTAGTGTTCAGTACATACCAGTATTAGAAATGCCTATGTGTGTACAGTATTTGAGTTTTCCTCTACATTCTCCTACATATTAGTTGGGGAATTCTGGGAATTGAAGTTCACACATCTTAAAGTTTCCTACAGTAGAATCTCTGGTCACAACCATAATTTGTTCCATAACTTTGGTCATGACCCGAACCTAATTTTGGAAATTTGGCCATGAAAACAGAAAAACATGGTTTTACATCATGCTTGAAGCTCACAGCTAAGGAGAATGGCTCCTATTAGAAACTGTTTGATTCTTACTGCAATTATTCTAAGGTGTTATATATGATCAATACATAGCCAATACAGAGTCTGGCTTTTGTCGTGCATGTTAATTAAGCCTTTATTTCTGAAGTGCATTCTTCTTTAAATTACCTTCATCTAGCTTGTCTCAATTTGGAGACTATGATCTAAATAAATAAAACTAGTATTCTTTGGAAGAAGTCCACCCTTACATTGCTGCACACATAATTTAAAAATCTCTAATAAATGACTAAATAATCAGAACAGAATACATCCTACTCACATTGAAGTTATGTGCAACTGAACATCAGAAGTTTTAAAGAACAAATATTAACCAAACTTAGCCAAGAAATTACACTCTTTGACAACGATGTACCCAAATTCCTTTTCTCAGAGGACCAGTTTTATAGCACTATTTGCTGCTGGAGAGACAGGTTTATCAGGAAAACTGAATGCCTTGGTCTTATTAACACCCTACTGCCAAGGTTTACTGAATAAACTCCAACTGACCGGGCTCATGCAGTGTTAACATTGTAAGTAACAGTAATAGAGTTGGAAGGGACCTTGGAGATCATCTAGTCCAACCCCCTGTCGACCTTTCAGTGTCTTAGCCACTGAGCCACCTAGTCAGGCAAACGAGTTAACATGATAAACCACAATGGCTATGTTTCATAGGACAAGCTGAGCCCAAGACAACGTGATGGCTTAGCCCAAGCGTTTAAGTCACTAGCGTCATTTCAGCTGGGCACTCTCAATGTTTATGAACTACAACTCCCGGCATTCCTGCCGAAGAGTCACTCTATCTATCGCCATCGGGGGTAGGGGGAATGGTAGCTCAAGCTCTCTCCTCCGGGCTCGCGACTCTGACACTGGTTGAGTTCGAGAATACACGTGTCTAAGTGTCCTGGAAGGAGACGTGCTTTTGCAGAGGAGCCGCTTGCAAGCGTTCAAGTGTTGAATTCCGGAGGGAAAGCAAACGGCTACTCTAATTCGTTGTGCAACATCTTCCCAGCAAGACCTCCTTTCGGCTCGCAGTTTCCCTCGCCCTGCCTTAACCAAAGCTTGGCTCCCTGCCTCTGTTTTCGCTTTCCTTCCACCCACCACCCACCACCCCCCGTCATCTCTGCAGCAGAAGCGGCGGCGGCGGCAGCTCTCGGTCTACGGCTGCAGAGTCGCGCAGGCTGTGGAAGGCGGAGGAGGAGGAGGAGGAAACCAAAGAGAGGCTTTTACCGGGCCTGCGCCCCACAGCCAGGACCGTCCTTGCGCCTCAAGCCCCGCGTTTCTTCCTGCAAAGCCCTTCAAGCGTCAGGCGGAGCTCTCGGGTTGCCCAATCCAGTTCCTCCCTCCGCAGTTTTGAACCTCTTCCCTTCTATAGTTCTGTCCTTTCCTTCTCTTTCTCTCTCTCTGTCCGGTGCCCTCCCGCCCAGGCCCAGCTCCGCTTGTGTGCCAACAACACCCGAACCTTCGCCTTTGCCCACTGCGGGGTGAGTGAATCAAGGGCGGCCAGGCTTCGCCCTATATTTATAGACAACAGCGGTCGGGGATAATGGGGGCGAGAGGGGAGGGGGTCTGGGTTGCACCCTGGCGCCAGGACAGGCATTGTTCAGACGGAGAGTGACAGGTGCCAGCCAGCCCCTCCGGTCCCAAAGGGAGAGCGCGCCCTCTCCCAGGGCTCCGGCTGCAGACCCGCCGAGTTCGGGGGTCTTGACTGCAGCCGCGATAAAGTTGCTGGGAGGGGAAAGTTTGGGCGCCCCTAAGAGTGTCCCCCTCCCCTCCGCCATCCTCCTTCAGCTCTTGACAAGTTGTTTTATGTGGACTGAGGAAGGGCGAAATGTAAGTGTGGGTCTGTCGCGGTGGCTTTCAAGGTGACCCGCGGCTCGAACCCATCTCTCAGTCTGGAGAAAAAACAACAACAACCCAGCTCTCTGTGTATTTAACCTTTGGTTTGTGTATCTGGTTCTTCTCCCTGTTAGGGATCACTTCAGCCTTTCTGAAGTTAGTTTCTGCGGCAGCCTAAAAGAGTGGGAAAATCTGGGCAGTGAAGATGAGCCACGGTAAGCACACCCGGGTACTTCTTCTCAACGACATGGAGAAGCTGGACAAAACCCTGTTCCGGCTCGAACAAGGTCAGTATCCCTAAGCAGCTGTCTGCATCTTTTCTCTTTGTTGAGCAAGTCTACTGTCCTTTTTTGCAATAAGGAAATGCAGTGGTTCTCAACCTGTGGGTCGGGACCCCTTTGGGGAGTTGAACAACCCTTTCACAGGGGTCGCCTAAGACCATTGGAAAACACATATTTCCGATGGTCTTAGGAACCGAGACACTGCTCCTCCATCCATCTCCAGGTGGGTCTGCCCACATGCAGATCCGCCCACATGAGTACCTGGTGTGATGACATCATCATGTCAACCCCAACACATACACCCGTACAAATACAGGTGTATGTGATGGGTTTGGCGCCATAATGTACTTATGCAGACCAGTCACACGTGTAGAGTAGCAAAATTAGAGTTATGAAATAGCAACGAAAATAATTTTATGGTTTATGGTATGAGGAACTGTATTAAAGGGTCATGGCATTAGAAAGGTTGAGAACCACTGCTTTAAAAAGAAAGAAATACAGTCAGAAGCTTATTAATGTAACATGCAGGTATGATCAAGTTGTTTCCAATTTGGCACATTTGTTACAGAATTTAATAGGTGAAAGATTTACTCTTTACTATAATTCATATGTATATCAGACTTGGCTATTTTAACTGAAGCTCTGATTATACTGTTACAGAGCAATTTCCAGGGACACCTAGTAAGGACTGGCCTTTGCAATACCTCAACTTACTTGAAGACAAGGGAGAGGGTTTCTAGGAAGGTTGCTTTGTGGAAAATGTGATGAGGTCATACAGATTTTAGGGGGCAGTACATTCCACATGGATAGGCAGCTATTAAAAAGTTTTGTTTCTAGGTTCATTCACACTTTTTCTCTTGCATGACTAACTTTTAAGACACTTGGCAACCTGTTTGCACTTATGATTGGTTGCCAAGTACCTCATGATCATGTGATTGCTATTTTCCAGCTTCTCCATGGGCTTCCACAGAAAGCTGCTGCTGTCTGCTGATAGGACTCCCTCTCATCTCAGGGGGCCTAGCTGAAAGACCTGCCAACTAAATGGAGCTCAAGCCCTCTACTGGGCTTCAGAAACAAGGCTCGGTTCCTGAAGACCTGAGCCCTGTTTCTGCAACCTGGCAGAGACATTCTCTTCCACACAGAGAGGAAAGCTCAGCCTCTGCTAAGCTGCAGAGACAGAGCTTAGATGCCAAAGATCCAAGCCCTGTTTCTGTAGCTCAGTGGAGGGGCTGACCTCCACTTGGCAGATTTCTAGCCTTCACAACAATATTCACTAGCTTTCTACCTTTCCTGAGCTAGAAAGACAAGTGTATCCGAGTTGTGTGAGCCTTCCATTTGCAAGAATGTTGCCCACTGCCAGATGGCACAAAATGGCTTTGGTAGGAAGGCCAATCATACATCAGCTGGGCACACTTGCAGCTATAAAGCAATGAACCTGAACTGGTGGGGGTGGGGAGAGAGCCTGAGCCACCTGGATGTGCTGGGCCACAGAGAGCACCTCTCCCTGATGCTCTGCTTAATGACCTGCACAATTGCTTGGCAATTGCAACTGGGAGAGCTGGAATTGTTGTCATTGAATGAGTGATTATATGGCTGTCTGCTTAATGACCACTTTGCTCAATGACTGAAATTCTACTTCCCATTGTGATAGTAAATCAAGGGCTACCTGTAGAATGTATTGTAGTATTTTGACTTAGAAATAACAAGGCTAGTCTGTTGTTGAAGCCTCAGTTCTAAGAGCCAGAACTGGCAGGAGGACTCCCAAACCATGAATACCTATTGTTTATTTCAAATACTTTTTTAAAAAGAGAGATGATTTAATTAATAAGTTTATTAATTTATATTTTTCTGTTGTATTTTTGTAAGAACATGTGCTGTCTTGTTTAAGTTGTTAGATAATATATTAGCTGTAATTCTTGCAAGAAATGTACATGAATGTACTTAATTTGTTATTTCACTATGTATATAAATTCATTATCCACCGATTCTTTTCAAATATTGTATGTGCATAAATCTATCAGTAGATAAGACATTTTAATCAATCTGCTACTTGTTATGTAGTTGTGCCACTGCTACATAATTCTATTCAAGTGAAAACTATTCAGTGAAGCCTGTTCAGGAGTTCCAAACTCTTCAGCTTTTACCAGTATACTATGGTTTAATCCTGTGCCTTACAGGCAAATGACATGCTTCTCAAATTTATATGTGGAAATATCTATTTTTTTAAATTTATTTTTATCTACATTGTATAAAATCTGTTCCTCAAGTTTTTTAGCATGTCCCTGGGGATAACCTGTGTGTTACAAAACAATACAAAGCAATTTGCAACCATCTCTTTATTAGGTTTAGACAAAATTTCAACTAGTGTACTCACTCTGCAAAAGCAATCTTATAAATTTATTAAGACAATGGAGGCACCTGAAAAAACTTCCTTTGTGCTGTATTTTCAGAACCTTGCTAGGAGGTTAAGTGACTCTCTTACAAAAAAAAATTTCATATTCTCTGAGATGGAAAGCTGAGCTAAGCCCCCGGGAAGACCCAATCAACCTTACAAATTCCTTCCAGAATTTGACCATAAAATGGATCCCCTGATCAGATATGATCCTCTTTGGGACTCCATTCAGCTGATAAATGTGCTTTAGGAACAGCTTCGCCAGTTTATGGGCTGAAGGAAGGCCAGAGCAGGCGTTGAAAAGAGCCTGTTTGGAAAAAAGGTCAATCACTGTCCAAATTACAGTGTTTCCTCTATTTTCTGGGAGCTCCACAATAAAGTCCTTTGCTATCCTCCCAGGATCGTGATGGTTCAGCCACTTGTAACAATCCTGGGGATTTCCCAGCTCTTATTTTCATCGCTGTGAATGTCCCACAGCTTTTTCCATAGCTTTCAATATCCTTTTTCATTGCTGGCCACCAAAATTGTCTTTGCACCAGATGCCATGTCTTTAGGAATCCAAAGTGGTTGACTTGCTTGGAGTTGTGGCTTCTTCACAGGACTTGAACCCAGAGGGTGCTGGGGACATACAATTCTAGACCTTTCCCTGCCAATCTGTCTTGAAAGCTCAACAGTTTTGTTTGTCCCTGAAGCAGGGGTCTGTTTGCAGTTCGGCTTTGAGTTTTTGAGTTAGCTCTTCCCCCGATTCGCTTGATCGCCTCTGAGTCTGTTCCCTTATGCTGCTTTATGGGGTGGGGGGTGACAATGATGGCATAAATCACCTCTTCATGTTTACTCTTGTACTGGGGGCATTCAGGACCAGGCATCCACCAAGAAGTTTTTCCCTCCTGGATTGTATTTCAGTGTGAAGTCAAAGTTAAAATACTGCGCCTATCAAACCTGTTTGGGAAAGAGCAGAGTCCGAAGGGCCTCCAGATTTTTGTGATCAGTCCATACTTCAGATGGCACTTCGCTCCCTTCTAGGAAGTGCTGCTAGGTTAATAGTGCCCAATGGATTGCAAAAGCCTTGTTCTCCCACACCACCCACCCTGGTTTGGTGTCAGTGAGCTTTCTGGAGGTGTAGGTGCATAATTGGAGGTTTCCCTTTTTGTTCTTCTGGAGGACTGCCCCTATGGCTACGTTTCTGGTGTCTTCCTGAATGATGAATGGCTCCTCAGGATTTGGATGCTTTAGGACCAGTTCCTCTGGGAGTAGCCATTTGAGTTTCTCAAATGCTCCTTGGCAGTCCATAGTCCACTCCAGTGGCTAGCTAGGTTGCGGTTTGCCCCCCGCCTTTCCCTGTGTTTAGCAATTCGGTGATGGGCAGGGCTGTTTTACCAAAAGAGGGGATGAACTGCCAGTAGAAGTTTGTGAACCCCAAAAAGCTCTGCAGTTGCTTGGCTCTGACTTTTCCTGGATCCATTTCTTACCTCCTCACTCGACCCTCAATAGCCTAGGTGAGGTCTTATAGAACTCACATTTGGATAGTTTGGCATATAGGTTTGCAGCCAGGAGTTTCTGTAGTACCTGGAGGACCAGTCTGATGTGCTTCTCCATCGTTTCGGTGAAGATGAGAATGTCATCTAAGTACACTAGGACCCGCTTGTATAGGTGCTCATGCAGCACTTTGTTTATGAGTTGACCACAGGGGCCTCTTGGAGCCCAAATGGCATTACTTTGAATTGGAAGCTGCCCGGTGGGTAGTTAAAACCAGTCTTTTACTCATCCTCCTCTTTGATTCTCACTCTGTAGTATGCCTCCCTCAGGTCTAGCTTGGTGAAGATCTTCCTTTTTGTTAAATGGGATAGCATGTCTTTCATTAGGAGACGGTACATGTTTTCCACACACATGCCATTTATCACCCTAAAGTCCACACAGTCTCATTGTCCCATCTTTTTTCTTTAAATAGCATGGGAATGGCCACCCAGGATTTTGCCAGTTGGATGAAACCTCTGGCTAGGTTTTTGTTGATATACTCCTTTAGTTCCTTCATTTTCTTTGGGGTCATGGAGTACATTTTTGGTTTGGGGAGCTTCACGTCTGGTAGGATCTTAATGGCACAGTCAGTGGAGTGGTGGGGGTGGGGGTAGCACGTCACTTTCTTTCTTGCTGAACACCTCCATTAGGTCTCAGTATTCTTTGGGGATTAGATGGATTCCTGGCGGTTGCTCTGAAGAGCTTTAAGGAGCTCCTTTCCTTCAATTTCTGCCTAGTACTGGACAGCTCCTCCCTTCTGGTGGCTTTGAGGAGGGAGAGGGCCTCTTCCTAGCCTCATTTTTCTCTCTTCACCCTTTCCACCAGATCATCAGGCCCCACTTGTCTAGCCAGGACAGTCCCAGGATCACTGTCTCTGTCATCTTCAGGATGATTACAAATTGGATGTTCTCCCAATGTTGGCCCATCTCTAGCCACACTGGCTCAGTGAGGTGCATTGCAGGGGTCCCGCCTATCAGTGATCCATCCACTTGCTCGAACCTCATGGCTCGGGGCAGTCTCCTCACTCTGATCCCTAGCTTAAGCACTGTCAGTAGGATAATTAAGCACCTAGTGCAACCTGAGTCTATTAGGGCGTCCACCTCTCCCTGGATTCCTGACTTGAACACCAAGATATTTGAGGAGATGGCAAAGAGGCGGATGGCTTTACTTACCATTGGGTCATTTTCACTCTCATCGTTGATGTCACAGGGGACAGGCTGCTGATCCCTCTGGTCCAGAGTTCCCTCTCCCTCACTTGAAGAGGGGAAGACCTTGACAGCCTGGTGCACCAAGTTTGACTTCTCCCATTCCTTCCACAGTGGCTTTTTTGGCTTAGACGATGCAGCCAGGATCGCTTTCAGCTGACACTCAGCAGCTCTGGTTATATCTGAAGCACTTGATAGGTGCTCAGGCCAAAACAGGAGGGGGGGTCAGTGGGCAGCATGGCAACAGGTTGGCATCTGAACCAACGACCCTCTTGCGTTCATTTGGGCTTCGATTCGGGTGGGCTGTGCTTCTTGCATTGCTTAAGTTTGAGGTCCATTGCTATGGCTATCCAGTACCAGTCATGGATTCGCTCAAGGACCCCTCGGTAAATGCAGGCCTGTAGTAATTCTCAGTCCAGGTGCTCCTTAAAGTAATAGATCAACAGTTGGTCTGGTCAGTCTTCAATTTGACAGTTACTCTGAAAAACTTCCATACATCCTCCTTCGCTGGTTGGCCCCTCTGCTTTAGATCTCAGATTTTGACTTCCACTTGCAAGGCTTGGGACTCGTCCTCAAATCTGGCTCTCAGTTCCCCCACGAAGGCTTCAACATTCCCCAATTCTGGTATGTCTTTGTTGTGGAGTTTCATCACCCACTCCATTGCTTCCCCCTCTAGGTTTGCTGTTACAGTTTTTCATCGAAGAGGGGTTTTCTGGAACACTGACATCAACATTGCTACATCTGATGGGTAGGCTGGTCCATAGCAGTCCAGGTGGGTTCACACCTGGTTGAGGAAGAACACCAATTTCTCTGGTTATCCATCAAGTGTAGTGTTTCATTTTAACACCCATTCCCCTAATGTGTAGAGATCCCTCTGGAATACAAACTTACTTTTATTACTGTGAACAATTTAGTGTCATTAGGAAAATTGGCTTTTCCTCTAGTCATTTCACTAATACATGTTTGGCAAAACAATAAAGAAAATGCATACCCTCTAGGCAACAGCATCTCTTCACCCAGTGGTGGGATTCAGCCAGTTCGCACCACTTTGGGAGAACCGGTTGTTAACTTTCTGAGCCGTTTGGCAAACTGGTTTGTTAGAATAAATCATTAGGGCAGAGAACTGTTCGTTAAATTACTTGAATCCCACCACTGTCTTCACCCAATCTTTTTCCCACCTACCATTATATGTGAAGCTTTGTGTAATGGCCACCTGTGATTTGCTCAACAAGATCAACCAGAATAGTCCAACTGCTATTATAAATTAGGAGTCATGTAATGTCACTTTATGACTGTGCCACTTACTGATGGAGTTGCAAGTTCTAATTTCCATTCTTAAGGGAGTTTTCTTTTTTCAAAGGAAGGTGATAATAAAGGTGATATTTTTAATAAAGGTAATATTTTTCTTTTTTCAGTATGCTTTTTAAAACTAATATAGGTAGTCCTCTATTTACTACCACAATTGAACCCAAAATTTCCATTGCTAACCAAGACAGTTGTTGTGAGTTTTGCCCCATTTTACGACCTTGGCACAGTTCTCAAGTGAATCATTGCATTTGTTAAGTTCAGTGAATCTGGCTTCCCCATTGCAGTGATGGGTTGTCCCCGGTTTGGTCCGGTTCGCAATCCAGTAGTGGTGACGCTGTGATGTCACCGAACTGGTTCTATGCGTCCCAGACCGTGTCGTCCCCCCCGCGCCCGTACTTACTGGCCCAGTCATGGAGCGCGCTTGCGCAGAAAACTTTTTTGGGACGTTTTTTACCCAAAAAAAGCTTCTGCGCATGCGCAGGAGTGCCCGTTTGGGCGCGTGTGTGCAAAGCACACACGTGTGCCGGACACGCGCTCTGTGCGCCCTGACCACGCACGAAGCGCATGCACCTTTAGAACCGGTAGGAGAGGTAAGTAGAACCCACCCCTGCCCCATTGACTTTGTCAGAAGATCGCAAAAAGTGATCACATGACACTGGGACACTGCAACCATCATAAATATGTTCCAGTTGCTAAGTGTCTGAATTTTGTTCACCTGATCATGGAGATGTACACGTCGTTAAGTATAAAAAATGGTCATAAATCCATTTCAATGCCGTAATTTTGAACACTCATTAAACAAATGGTTGTAAGTCAAGGACTACCTGTATATGTAGTAGCTTTTTTGTCTCACTTCTATTTACATTGTATATAACAATGGATTATTGCAAAGGAAGAACTGAGGTGAGATTTAACAGTTCAAGTTACTGAAGTATTGTTGGATAGATTTACTCTTTATTACCATAGAGATCAGAAGCTAAAATGGCAGCTTAGGCTAGACAGGAAGAATTTCTCAACTGGTGGAATAGCTTTTGCTGCAAAAATTGGGCTCCCTTTCAATGGTGTTTTTCATATTTTCAAATATTGGTCATTTATCAGAGTGCTGGAGGTGCTCTAACACAATCTTTCTCAATCACAGCACATTGTAAAACGTGTACCCTTCAAGTCTCAGAATTCTCCAGCCAGTATGGTGAGTTGGTTCAAAATTGTTCTTACCAAGATTGGATCTTTCACAGAGTAGAGTAGTGTTCAAGTAGATAATCTCTAAGCCCCCTTCCAACTTTCAGAAACTATGCTATAGTATAGTAACTGTTGGTGATACTTGAACGTGTGCCTGAATAATACAGCTTCAGAAGTCTGGAATTGCCCCCATATTTATTCATGCTACTTAGTTATACGTTTATATTTAAACAATTTTGGCAAACTTTTAAGTCTCTGAATTTGTTGATGATGTGCTTTCTAACTCCTGCTTGTGGATTCCACACAGAAAGGAAATGCCAGTATTCCGTTTATTGGAGAACTGCAAAAGGCCGGGCTAGTAGTACCATCCCTGGGATCTCTCTTTCGGCTGTGCTTCTGCTTCTTCTGTGCTTCTGTGCTTCTGCTTCTTCAGCGGCTGGAGGCCACCCAGGAACCGTATGGCCTATGGAGAAATGAGCGCCCGGGCCCGGCACGGCGAAGATGGAATAGCTTACATGATGCCCTTTAGGGCAGGGGTCTCCAACCTGGGCAACTTTAAGCCTGGCGGACT
>JANHFM010001803.1:14046-25334 GCA_032468115.1 Grayia smithii | reverse complement strand
GCAGAGGGCCCAAAGAGCCACATGCAGCTCTGGAGCCACAGGTTGCTGACCCCTGTTCTAGTACTACTGCTTTACAAAGCCTTAGTAAGACCACACTTGGAATACTGCATACAGTTCTGGTCACCACAGTATTAAAAAAAAGTTGAGACTCAGGAAAGAGTGCAGAGAAGAGCAACAAAAATGATTGGGGGCTGGAGGCTAAAGCACACAAAGAACATTTATGGGAATTAAGTATGTTTAGTCTAATCAAAAGGAGGACTGCGGGGAGACATGATAGTGTTCCAATACTTGAGGGGCTCCTACAAAAATGAGGGGGTCAAGCTATTTTCCAAAGCACCAAAAGGCAAGATGAGAAACAATGGATGGAAATTAACCAGAGACAAGCAACCTAGAAAATTCCTAACGGTGAGAGCAATCAACCAATGGATAGCTTTCCTTCAGAAGTTGTGGGTGCTCCAGTCACTGGAGGCTTTCAGAAAAAGACTGGACAACCATTTCTCTGAAAATGGTTATAGGATCTCTTGTTCGAGCAGGGGGTTGTACTAGAAGATTTCCAAGGTCCCTTCCAACTCTGTTATTCTATGTTTGAAGCAATGATAATTTGTGAATGGCCACTCCTCGCCACCTCCTTCTTAGCAGCCATATTGTTCTCAGGGAAAGCTCTCTATGACACAAATTCATAAGATGTGACGTGCTCTCCCAATTGCAAATGTTGTCATTTTCCATTTGCAGGTCCTTAACCAAACATACCTTTTCCTTGGCTCATGCTGTGAGTTGTAGAAGGGACCCTACAATCCCTAGTATTTGAAGAAGTTGCACACAAATGCTATGGGACTGCCTCAGATACTTTGAAGCCCTTTTTGCCTTCAAATAAAAAATGTTGCCAGCTCTAGAATCTATGTTCTATTACAGAGAAAGGATGGTTGCTTCATTAGAAGATCCATTTGGAGACTTGTGACCCTCAGATGTTGCATGTCCCCAGCCCTGTTTTGTTCTGACAGCATGGCTAACTGAAACATCATTGGTTCTCCTCTCTGAACTGAAAGATGTTGCATTTGATTCTGTTAAGGTGAATGTTGATGAAGCACTTCTGTCTTAGTAAAAACCACACTGACCTAAATGTCAGGTCACCATAAACCAAAATTCCTGGAATATGAATGAACGGCAAGCAGCCTTTCAATATAAATCAGATAGAACTGCTTTCCAGGTAATACAGCTTAGAACTGATATATATTTGCAAATAAGTCAGGTTTCATGTGCCACTTTTAAACTCTGACTCCATCTCAGCAAACGTTGCTAAGGAGCCAAATCCCAATTTGTTTTTCCACTCAGGAAGAGAGGAGTAGAATCAAAAAGAGCTGCATTCAGATCAAGTTCCCTGTTTTTTTTACCCTACCTGGATGAACTATGATTTGAAGAAGGGAGCAAAACTAAACGGGATTTTGGAAACAGATGTAATGTGGGTGCATAGGCCATCTTGCCATTTGACAATTGAGATGATTTCCAAGAATTGTAGTTAGTGTCTTCCATGCACTATCATCTCAGCAGTGTAAAAGATAATCTCCTCCTGCACAGACATTAAAGGTGGGCAGATTCTGATTTGAAAAAGAATCTGGGTGGGGATATTATTGACAGTCTGAATAGTCTAATCAATTTTTAAAAAAAAATAATAATAATGGTTTCATTCTAAAGACATTTCAGAAGAGAGTAAGCTAAGCTGGGGTCTGGGTCATGGCAGATGCCCCATTTTTCTTCCATTATCGCAATGCTAAATGGTACTTAGGTGGTCAAGTGTTTTAAATTGACAACTTAATATGGGGAAAAGAATTTTAAAAATAAATAAGGATGATGTCAGAACAAAGCAGATAGGAAAGCTGAGGAAAAGGAACACCACATCTTCTCCTTTCCACTAGATTTCTACTCCAGGTCACTCTGAGTTGTTTTCTTTCTCCAGCTTTCAGGGGAAGACAATTGTCTCCATGCATCTATGTTTTGGAATAGATGCACAATAAGTAAAAATAAATTAAACTTTGTTCTCCACTGTTATTCTGAACTCAAACCACAAATTCCTGGATCTCTTCTTCTTATGACAAGCAGTTGTTAAGAGTTTAATGGATGGAGAATTTAATGGAAACTAGCTTACAGAACTACATATTCCCAATAGGTCTCCCATCCATCTACTGACCAAGGCCAACCCTATTAAGTTTCCAAGCCTGAGCAGTCAGCTTACTCCCACCCCCTGCCAAAGCATATCTGCCTGCTTTTCTATTTGATCTTAAGTTCAAAGTTGGCCTGAGACTTAAATGGTTTCATTTAAAACTATTCAAAAAAATTGTATATTTGTTGTGGTCAAAGGCTTCTTTTGTTTTAATGTATCATAATCTCTTATTGCCTTGAGGTCTCAGTTATGACAACTACTGGAAGTTGCCCTTGTTTTCACATGCCTGGATTGTGTTGAAAAAAAGGCTAACACATCTAATTTCAAAAATCCAGATGTCCACTAAATATTCTATAAGTTTTTTTTTTTTTGCAAACCAAAACTGTTTGAAACTAATTGGAACATTCACTTTAATTACCTTCTCTTTTTCAAACCAACTGGATATTTGCTTTATTACAATGTTAAATTTTCCATTTGATACAAATAGAAAATACAATGCTTTCTCTCTATAAAATCTTTTGGATCAGATTGATGCTACTGAAGGTACAGTCAATTGCTGGTACCTCTGCCTATCGCTCACCATTGCCTTTTCAAGTCTTTAAGAGCACCCAGTTGAAATGAGAGAATGGCAGATGATAAAGACAAATATATTTGTCGTAGCATATTCTGGCTTTCTTAGTCAAGAACCAATTTCATTGTGGCCTGCAGCCAAATTAGACTGTAGCACATTTATTATTGATTAAACTAGTTAAATTACCAATTACCAAAATCTCCCAAAGTTAACAATAAAGCACATTACAGTGGCTAAAAGGGGCCATGATGTCTCTGGGTCCCCGTGGTTCCTTAACACTGACTACACCTACAAATCTTGGAACTTATTTATTATTCCAAAAGAGGAAACATCTCAACTCCTCCAAGAACAAATATTGGTGCAATACTAATCTATGTCAATGCTGGCCCATGTCAACATTTTGCATGTTTTCTGTATTTCAAATACAGAAATAGTTCCCCTAACAATAATTAATATAGAAGAAAACATGTCATACAGTAACCAAGTGATTTATCTGTCTCGCTGCCTAATTTATTGCCCAGTTACAACTTAGGCTGCTAGTTTCCACTTGTGTGATTGATAAAATGGATTTGGGATGGACAAACTTTCAAACATCTTTGTCTTCAAATACAGGACTGTCCTGTTGAAGAGGCACCCTGACTGTAACTAGCTTATTACCTGCTGTCACCATTTTGTTTGTTATATTTCTCTCTATACTTCACATTTCTAGTGGACCCAGACATATAAAAGCTTATGACTTAGGTCAAGGATAATTTCTGTTAGACACGACAGAGGAAATTAGGGATTAGTTGCTGCTTTTAGCAGCTGCTGCATATTTATAACGATGTGTAATTTGGCCCTGAGATAAAAGAAAGCATGAGGCTTGTGGGGTTGAGTATAAGCTGTCAAAGACTGGAAACATTTCAGAACTGAAGATGGCTTGAAAAAAAATAAGCCACAAAGCCCTGTACAATTTGCATTTAGGGAATGATTCCTTATGAAGTTCAAACACCTGCATGGAATCAGTACCTTGTGTGGAGAACTGATGGATATAGAACTCTTTCCACTGAAAAGCCAAATGTTCTCCTGAGGTGAATTTTCCCAATGTTCTTATAGATAGCAAGTATTTGCAGGCAGGCAGGTAGGGGAACAAAAAGAGGGGGGAAAAGATAACTCCATTCTTCTGTGGCAGTGATAGCAAGCAAGGATAGGTAGTCCTTGATTTATGACAATTGGGACCAGAATTTCCATTGCTAACCAAGGTAGTTGTTAAGTGAGTCACACCTGCTTTTACAACTTAAACCCACGTTGTTTAAGTGAATGACTGCAGTTGTTAAGTCAATTATGCAGTCATTAAGTGAATCTGGTTTCCTCCATTATTTTTGCTTGTTGGAAGCTGGCTGGGAAAGTATCAAATGATGATCCCATGATCCCAGGATGCTGCAATCACTGTAAATACATGCTGGTTGCCAATGCCCAAATTTTAATCACATGACCATGGGGATGCTGCAATGGTCATAACTGTGAAGACCAATTGTCATTTTTTTCAATGCCTTTGTAACTTCGAACAGTCATTAAACATGGTTGTAAGTTGAGAACTACCAGTAAGCTGTCAAAAAATGGGACATACCCACAAACAATACCTCCATACCTCTTCGCCATGGACCTTGGATGTCCACATCCTTCTTCTATTTGAGTCTTTGGAATTTCTTTGGAGAAAGAAATGTCTTCATAGCATCTGTGAAAGAGTTTGTTTGACGGGAGAAATGCTGATATATTCAGCTGAAAGTACACTGTCTGTCTCCGCAGGAATGTCTGCTCTGCATAGTTTTATTCTCTGTCCTGTATGCATCCATTTCACTTTGGCTTCTGGCAAGCACATTTTTGTGTTTTCTCTTAAACTGAAATAATCTGTGATACTAAGAATGACAATGGCAAGAGCATTGAGGACATCGTGTGCAAAATGTTGTTAGATTAATTTTGAGATCATAGTTATACTAATCATTTTGGCCATAGCTTTGCCATTTTCTTAAGAAGCTGTGTTTGCTTATTAAACCTGGAAGTGACAAGTCAATTTTTTTTTCATGTTATTTTTTTCACAAATTGGCCACTTTCTAAATATTTAAAATACACTTATTCTCATCAAAGCAACATTATATCCCCAAATAGACATATGAATTGACTTTGGAAGATTTCAAAGTAACATTAGAAGTGTTGTATTATTATGTACAGGAAAAAATCCATAAAATGAAAAATCCTTAGCAGTATATAGTACATGAGTTTATAATCCCGTTTTCTTTTTCTTCATTTTCAATTGTTTTGTGGTGGCAGGTTTGTTTCAGCATTTGGGTTCTAAAAATTTCTACTGGAACTCCTAATAGTTATTTTAAACATTCCTGTTTAAAGATATATGGCTATTGTTACCGTAATATTATAAACTTTCACTCTTATAAGTGGCTTGCTTTAACAAAAAGTTGATGTCCAAATTCGTTAAAGTCCCACACTAAAAAATGAAACAATTCAGCATATTCCCTTTCTTAAGTCTTTAGCATGGAACAAGTCAGTATTTCCAATTTGCCAAAATCTGTGATCTGTATCTTGCATTGAATGAAAAGTTTTTATTACATAGAACATTGAACACTAATCACAATAGAAGTGATTTGTGACATTTGACCCTCTCTAAAGTTTCAGTTTTATGATCACAGGTCAAGAAGACAAACTCTTTTCTCCCTCTCATTTCTTCCTCTAATGAACCCTGAGCAGGGATATAGATGTGCAGAGTTACATCAACTTTGCAATCCTAAATTGTATTAGGGTGGTCCTATATTTTATATTAGCTTCTTCACCAATATTTTTTCCCTATATATATTGGGTAATTCAAGAACAGCCTAAAATTAACTTACCATCAGATCAAAACTTACTCATGTTACAAATGTTGAGCCGTTTTTAAAAAAAAAAAAGACAATATGTTTGAAAACAACAAGATGGATGGCAGAGTTCCCAGTTAGCACTTTGAGGCAGATGTGTAAGTCAAAGCATGGGAGAAAATATGCAATTACATCATACAACTTAATTTCCCCAAATAAGTTTTTTTTAAATTCCCAGCAATATCTGGCATACTTCAGGAGGGAAGCATGATTGAAAGGCAGGAAACAGAAGTAATTTCAGCCACTCACTATGTCAAGATGCCTCCATAAAGGATTCTGAGAATTTGAAAACGCTCCATAAAAGAGTTTTGAGAACCAAGTGTTTTGCTTCTTTGTACCAGAGATGACAGGGAACGAATAGCTCAATGGAAAAGTATGTGCTTTATATGAAGAAAACTCCCAGTTCCATTCCTAGCAACAACAGTTTAAATATCATGTAACAGTGATTTGAAATATCTCGTGTGTGAGAACCACTGTTAGTACTACTAGCCCATCTTTTCCCATTCTTGAAAAGGGGCCTGAGCAAGGACTACAGATCTCATAATCTCATAATCCCCAGCCAGAAAGTTGAATGCTCTAACTCAGGGGTGTCAAACTCGTGTCATCACAGAGACATCATGTGATGTATCACAATTTTCTTCCCTTTACTAAACCGGGTGTGGGTGTGGCCAGTCTGTGATGCATTTGGGCCGTAAGCCACACATTTGACACCCCTGCTCTAACTTCAGCAAAGAACAATGGACAAATAGTTTGACCTGATATAAAAAGGCTGCCCCTTAATTGTGAAGTAAACTCTGGTGTCAACCCCTTTACTTCAAGCAGATCTCCTGATATATTAGGGTCCAAATGCTAGCTAGAAAAGTTGGGATTTGAAGCCCAGCCCATATAAATATCCCAACAGGGTGGGAAAAGTTGCTGGGAACTACTGGCTGGGTTCATAATCAACCAAAATTTACAAGCCAGGACTTGTTTTACTCAATCAACACAAACTCTGACAAAACTAAACACATTATTGCTTAGTGCAGTGTTTGAATCCAGTCATAGAATGCCTTTTTCTGCTCTTTTGGCTAGCTCTCAACTGGAAGATACACTTGTAATAGGTTGTGTCACACCATTGAATTAAACACATGCATATTTCCAGGTTCCTTCATGCCTATCTGCCTGCCTTTCAGCAACTCTTTATACAATATTATGGCTGTTCAATCAACAGATCAAGGCTATCGAATTGAAATTAGAGAGATGCTGGAGCTTTGATTCAAACATTTTGCTACAGCACACCTGATGCTTTAGAAAGATTTCTATTTGCCCAGCTTTAAGTTCACCTGGTGTGAGGGTTCATCGCTTACAGAAAGACATTGTGAATGGATGTCCTGCTACTTTGTTCTTCTGCTGATCCCTGCCTTTCTACAAAATGCAAGGAATCAGAGGAGTTAAGAAGGATAACTGAAAATAAATCCACTGGGGCTTGCTAAAAGCAGAATAATTTCGCCGGGTGCCAGATTTTATTCATAAAGCTGCATTGACTGACGTTGCTTTTGAGGAATTCCAGCAGTGACAGTCAGCTCCCAGCCTTCACGCAGAGTTCTTAATCAATGCCAGGCAGTGTGTATTCTGCAGAATCTTTGGACTGTGCAGCTTTTCAACAGTACTCAAACTCTAGAGAACTGCTGATGAGAGCATTTTGCTATATAAGCATTATCTGTTCACTCTGGAATTGGCTGGTGTTGTTTTTTTTTTCCTGACAGCGTATCTCATAATGAAAATCATGCACATAATGGCAATTCCAACCTATTTATTAAAATAATACATTTTCCTCCACCGGAAAAAACATCCGCCCCGACGAAGAATTAAGTCTGACTATATTCAGTGGGGCTGTAACAAAATTATCTAAAAGGAGCAATTTGGACAGCTGTCCTGTGGAGCTGTATGGCAGGAGGGAGGTTCTCCTTGCTTTACTGTAAAATCAGGGAGAGCGAGGGGGCAAAACGCACTCTGACTAGTATGGAGAGACTGATTTCAGTCTGAATCACTGCACAGAGATGGTGAGTAGTAACGTTAACAGACGGATCACTGCAGCTGCACACTTCTGCATGGTACAGAATTTGAGCCACTGCTTTGCAAAGGTAGAAAATATATATATATATATATTTATGGCACTGATCAATGAGCTTATTCTGTGTAAATCAAATAGATTTAGATCTTCCTAAAAACCCTAACTTTGGGTTAACTAAGATACAATTCTTCCTCTGCAGTATTAATTGGCTGGAAAGAGGTTTTTAAGATGGGGGGGAGTGGGGTGGCAGGTTAAACCATGTCATCTGTATAGGCACACAGATTTGCACATTCAAATCAAACAGAGAAAAAACTCAGGAAGAAAGTCTCTTAAATTCATAAAGTATGGCTATAAGGCCAATGAAAGTTGGCCTTCTGGTTTCCAAGGTTTTACTTAAATGGTTATTGCTACGATCGGTGAATTCTTTAAAAGTCTTCCATTAAATTCTAAGAAAGGAAATTCTAAAATATGCTTTTTTCCCTTCAAGAACTGGTTGTTTGAGTTCTTCTTGTGGCAATTCATTGTAATTTTTTCCCCTTTGTCAAAACAGCCTTATAGGATGAACCCAGAGAGCATAAATGATCAACCGAATTTGCCTGCATTTCATTAGTATATTTCTTCAATTTTTATCTATGTTCAGGTTTAAATCATTCTGTGGCCAAAATAAATTGGGTATAGTTCTATTTTGGTACGCCAACAAGATGTACAGCCTCAGGATATTGGTAACATCTGGAATAACTCCCTGCTGAAGACATCTAAAAGTACCAGGAATTTGAGTAATGCAAGAATATAAGTGAGAACGTATTTGTGGAAGACTTTTCCATTAAATTTATCAGGGCACTGAAAGGAGATTTGTCTAAGATAGTAAGTGCTAATAATAATGGAAAATGGGCACCATTGAATGGTTAGGTGTAAATGAAGTAGAGACTGCAGCGCAGTCCATATAGTGGGCGTTTACAAGAGTGCATTTTACTTTTTATGTATGGCTCGCACAGCTTTGTTAAGCAACCATTTGCAAAATTGGATGTCTTATTGAAACACTCTATATTGGATAAGTTCTCATCTTCTCATTTTTCTAAAGAATTCAAGATATACCCTGTTTCCCCCAAAATAAGACATCCCCTGATAATAAGCCCAATTGGGCTTTTGAGCACATGGCAATAAGGCCAAATACTTATTTCAGGGTTCAAAAAAAATATAAGACAGGGTCTTATTTTTGGTAGAAAAAGATAATTAATGTAGACAAACTTTTACAGGCAACACTTTAGCCTATGCTCATTGAACTAGTGGAGAGTATATAAATATGAGTTGGAATTTATCTGAAATCTTGGAATTAGAAGATTTGTATTATTGTTTTTTCTGATCTATGGGGATGGAATTTGTACTACATTTCTTTATTTCTTTATCGTATATATGGATTGAATGGTCTGTTCCAGGAAAATATATAGTGGCCTCCACAGATGCTTCTGATTCTGCCACAGTTGCTTTATTTGGTGCAACAATGTCTCAAACATATAAAGAACTCATTCTCAAAATTTATCTGGATTGTTATTGGGATTCTCTGGAATAAGATTATGCCTTAGCAATATTTACAAAGTTCACAATGGAAAAATAAACAAGTCTATTGCTATAAATCTACAAGTCAATAAACACTGCTTTTTAACATACTTAAATTTGAATGTCTAAATTCTAAGCCATCGTTTATTCAGGAAAAAAACCTTTTAAAATTATATCAAGGCATCATTATCTTGAATCTCTGCAAGATAATCCTAATAAAGATTGACTTGATTCTAACAGCTAGAACTGCTATTTGAGAATTCTGACATGGAAATAATATCTTTACTTGGAAAAAAAAGAGAACCTGGCAAGTCCTAAACCTATTGTCATCTCTGGTATGCACACATATATAGTAAAATTGCCTTATCTTAAAGTTATGGTTCAGTTACTTGGGTAATGTCACTTACATCACTCTCTCTTAGCCCAACTTGCTTCATAAGGCTGTTGTTGCGGAGAAAATAGGAGAAGGAAGGAGTATTAGGAACATTCACCACCTTGAGTTATTTATAACAATGATAAAGGCAGGTTAAATAAGTACATAAAATTGTAGGAAATTGAATTTAAATGATTTTTTAATATTTTGATCATTTTAGATCTGTAAACTTTGTTTTTCAGTTATGAATAAGTCATATTCTGCAGTTTTATGAATTCTAGATATGGTTCCATGATGTCTCTCTCTAAGGTCTCAGGATGACTTATTTTTAACTCAACTTACTACACTTAGATATATTAAGAACAAGGATAACTGTAACCCTGCCTGGAGACATAGTAGTAGCAAGAATATCTGAGTGGAACTTAAGTGTAATGAGTTATTTATTAAAGAATCTTAAGTATAATGAAAGATTAGTGCTGGAATCTCTTCACTGATATTAAAAAATAGCACATATTTAAAGTGTTTCATCTCAATTAAAATGCATCAGACTCCAAAGTATATGTATAGTACTACAATGTACAGTTCAAGTCCCATGCATGCTTATCTAGATATGCCAGGAAAACTCTTGTATCAGTTTGATTTTGATTGGGCAAACCAACGTACCATAGGGCAACAATTTTTGAATCAACATACCGCAAATGGGCTAGCTTAAAAAAATATGTTCAAAATCCAGGCTCCATGACTTCCATGGGATTGAAATTTGGCGAAGTTGTGCTGCTCCATAGTGGCTGCAGTCATGTGATCGTTTTTTCCAACACTTCCAACTTCCTACAAGGAAATTCAATGGGGAAGCCAGCAAGAAGTTGAAAGTCTCTCCTGGTTCCACTGATCTTTAATAAAGGAGAATATCTGTAACTCAGGGTTGAAATGAGGGGTCTTTGGTGTTCTCTGAATTGAATGTTTTCATGTAATGTTTCATTACTCAAGCTAAGTAACACCATCAGTGCTAGTAAGGAGTAGGGTTTGCTCTGAGTTTATATTCTAGTGCTGTGATGGTGAACCTAAGGCACGCGTGTCCCAAGTGACATACAGAACCATGTCACCTGGCACACACGGCGTTGTCCATTCCTCTTCTGGGTTTCTGGCGCATATGTGCACATGATGATCAGCTGGCCTTTTTGCATGCGGCAGTACTGCAAACTAGATGATCTTCTAGCTGGTCTTCTGTTTTCCTGCGTGAGCATCTGTGCCGGCCAGCTGATCGTTGTGTGAGCATGCGCACCAGAAACCCGAAAGAGTAGCTGGCTGAAACCAGAAGTTCAGTAGCTGAAACTGAAAGTTCATTTTTGTGCGCATGTATGTGCCCTGGGAAGCTTCTCTTCCGGGTTGCAGTCCAGACACGCACATGCTCCCTTTTCGGCACTTGGTGCCGAAAAGGTGTGCCATCACTGTTCTAGTGGCTTGCCCTGGGTTGGTCTTAGAGGTTCTTTGATTGGGTTGTTTACTGTTGGCTTCTTTGGCAGCGCCTAGATTGGGATGTTGTTTACTTGATTGAAAGCCACTAGAATATAAACTGAGAGCAAACCCTACTCTTTACTAGCACTGATGATAAGTTTGTGGGTAATGAAACTTCTGCAAGAAAACAACCAAGTTCAGAGATCACCAAAGTG
>JANHFM010001802.1:183163-194186 GCA_032468115.1 Grayia smithii | reverse complement strand
TTCGCAATAAAGCGAAGGTTGGAGACTGGCCAGAAGTTGTTAAGGGAGTCTGGATCCAAGGCTGGCTTCTTGAGGAGAGGTCGAACCACCACCTCCTCCCCATTTAGATGTCTCCAGAGATGTGATAACTCAAAATTAGATAAAAGTATTTCGGAGTCATGTCATATTGCTGAAATATTTGCCTTAAGAAACTTCCCTACCTTCCCATTGTGCTATTCCCTTAGTATCAATCAAAGACAATTGAAGCTTTTTTACCTTCCTATATTTTACTTTAATTAAGACAGGTGTGTATGAGGGGCATGGGGATATGTGCATTTACTCATGCATGTTTTTTTTAACTCTATTTATTCTTGTATATTTTACTGAGAGCAGCATGGTGGCCTAGAGGTGGAGTTCTCACCTCACAATCAAGAAGTTGTGAGTGTTGTGGTCTGCCGGCAGCCTGAAGAGCTGGCACTGAGTCAGATAGTGAGAAGGCTGGGAAGAAACATGGGTCAGTCCTGGAGTCTGGGGAAAGCTCAGACAAGGGCTCTGCATCAGAGGCAGAGATGGGGCCAGGGCTATCTGGGAGTTATGTGCTAACTCCGGAGCCTCCAGACTCTGATGTCAGAGAGGCAGAGGAATAGGGGACCCTGTTCCCACTGCTCTATGTGCAGAGCTGCCAGAAGGCAAGAACAGTTAAGTCAAAAGGGGCGACTCAGGAGTAAGGCTTGGAGATGATTGGCCCATCCCATAAGACATAAAGGAGGAGCAAAGGCACGTGAGCCTTTGCAGGAAGCAACATTGTTGATGCTGGTCAGTTTGTATTCTGAAGCTCTGTTTTGACTCTGTGCTCCATGTGGCCTTGCAAAGCGAATTGCTAAGTAGGGCTTTGGCAGTGTGTCAAGGGAGATAAAGGTGGGTCCTTATCAGCCTTATCCCAAAGGACTGTGGCAGACGTCTGTCGGACTGTTTACAAACTCTTGGTGATTCAGCACGAGCTGTGAATAAACAGAATTCACAGCCATTGAAATAAAAAGAGTGTTTTGGGGACTAATTGTGTGCTTCTTACTGTATCAGGAAGCCTAGGTCAGAACAGTGAGTTTGATCCTAGATAGTGGCAGATATTTCTCACTCTGGGCACAAAGGGAAAATATCTGCTGTCAGCTCCACATAGGTGTCAGGAAGGGCATCCAGCCAGTAAATGCTCAGCTCCAATCAATCACCCAAACTCCATCCTGATACAAGGGATTACAGGATCATTAAAAGGGGGGGGGGAGAAATGTATATTTTACTATTCTTTTAAAGTAATTTTTGTGCTGTGTTCCTGTACTTATTTAAATATTTATATAAATATAAATATTTATATGTACAGTATGTTTTCAGATGGATCCCGCTTGTGTTCCTGCTCTTCCAAATTAATAGATATAATAATCAGCCCATTCTTTATTTGCCGTGAAAATGATGTGCATATAACTTGAATTTATTCATATATATTAAAACACAATTTAAATAAATTAAGTAAAATAAATACAGAGATCATAGAGATAGAAAGATGGAGATATACAGGTAATAGGAATGAATATACATTCATAACTTTTACTATGCCCCAAATTGAATGGTCTTCAGGTCCTGGGAAAAAAATAATGCAAAGAAGCAACTGCTTTGGATAGAATTTAGCCAAGATCACTCTTTTAGAAGCAAATATCATTTCTGTGTGTATTCGCATGCCCATGCACATATTTATATGTTTGTGTGTGTGTGTTTATGTTTTATAATTCCAGACTTCCAGGGGAAATTAGAAGTCTTTTGCTCCTTCTCTATGGGATCTCTATTAGTGATAGTTAAGTTATCCATTCAAGATGATAGTATGCAGATTTCGCCTCTTTTACAATACTTTTCCTAAATACTGTATATTGCTGTCCTCTGTATGAATTAATAGCAACACATTCATTTAATGTGTTCCCTATTCTGAGTGTCCCCCATCGCATCTTGTTCGTGCCAGCTTTTATTTATAGCTCGCCCCTTCAGTTACATTTCATAGTTATGCTACTGCAAACTTGCCCAGCCTGACAGCTTCAGTGTGCTTTTGGAGAGCAATTGCGATCATTCATAGCAGCTATATTTGCAGAGGATGATGGAAGGTTGCCAGATGGCATAAGGCTTTGGCTACCATTAAGGGACATGACATTTTCAGCATCATAAGAAGGCACCTACTAGTCAAAAAAACTTGCAGTCTAAAGTTTATACACAAACTTCACAGCCTGGAGAAGATATGGCACGAGAGGGATGCAAAAAGTAAAATCTTAAATGTATATTTTTTTATATTGTTTATTTGATGAGGACAATCACAGATTATTATTATTTATCTCACAGCCAATGCAACTTGGTACTTTTCCCCTGCCTCAATTCCTCAGGAACAGCAGCTGGTTTTGGTGTTTTAGATTTTTGATTTTTTAAATTATTTGTACTTTATTAGTCAGTTCCATATCAGGACAAGTTTATGAAAATGTTTCTTTAATTTATTCTCAGTTCTGTACTCAAACACTGAGAATAATCATAAATCTGAATCTTTGCCATGAATGTCTCTTCTTTCTCCCTCCGCTACTAATTCTAACCTATTAACCCAGAGAACCTGAATATACATCTCCTTTCTGAGTAAATTGAGTTCTTCAGTTATAAAATATTATTTACAATATGTCAGTTTGCATCATTAAGAATCAGTGGAATGTGGAACAGGAAACAGTTCGTCAACTAAAGCTAAGGCCATAAAGCTGTTTCTGTTGCTGATGATGATCATAGTAATAATGATAATAATAATTGCAAAAGGCAGCTTTACTTGGAACAGATAACATCCAGCAAAGATACCTTTAACACCATAAATCAGCAATACCTGCCTACCACAGGTCCTTCGGAAGGATTCGATTGATGAATAAAAATGCCAAATCTAATCTAAACATCTGGCTAACTGTGCGACCAACCATAATATTAATGACTGCCAAAATTACAATAATTAAACTTGGTCCTTTTGTATCATATCATCACAAACATCCTGCAGCAAATTCATTAAGTGACTCCTCGTGAGTACCATGTACCAATTCTATTTCATTACTTTTTGTAGCTCCATTCTGATATGGACAGAGGAGATGGATCAATCAAATATATTCTTTCAGGAGAAGGAGCAGGAATTGTTTTTACTATTGATGACACCACTGGAGATATTCATGCTATTCAGAGACTAGATCGAGAAGAAAGGTCTCAGTATACTTTAAGGGCCCAGGCCTTGGACAGACGAACTGGCAGACCAATGGAACCAGAATCTGAATTTATCATCAAAATCCAAGATATCAATGATAATGAACCCAAATTCCTAGATGGGCCATATGTTGCTTCAGTTCCTGAAATGTCACCAGTGGGTAAGGAAAACTTTAAAAATGTAATATGTGTTAAAACCTGCTGTAAATACACTTGCTAAATATTGGCTCTATTCCACCTCTTTGACAAAAACAGTTGGGTTTGTTTATTTGTCTTATATACCAACTTTCATTTAAGGCCTTGAGACATCACCTCTAATATTTCCTGCTCTTATTTCAAACAACTCTTTGAGGTAGTTTGGATCCAGTGAACTTCTGCAAGTCTCTCCACATCTAGTCTGACACCTTAGACACAACACAACCATGCAAAAGAAAGAATAAAAATGAGATGTACAAGCTAAACTGTAATTTCAGGCAAATCAGAGCACAAACCAGGAAGAAGAATGATAGCTATAAAGACTGGTATTTGTGGAACAAATCTAGTTTTTGTGAATGATCTGCTGAAATTTTTGTGCCACGATGACCAGCTACTTCGATCATAAAGATCATATTGTATAACGTTCAGTTCAAATCATCTCTACAAATCAGAATTCTGTATTCTCATTAGGAAAATTATATTGCGAGATTACTATAGTCAGTGGTATATTCATTTTCATTGCACTTTGCCTTAGTTGAGATATATTTTTCATCAGCTGAGAATACAGGAGCCCTAATGGAGTTGCAAGTAACTGTGTTTTGTGACACCGTTTTGCCTATAGGATTAGAAAGAGTACAGATATACAGATGGTTGTGCAGATATACAGATGCTTGTAAAAATATTTCTGAAGATTCCAGTTTTTCTTTTTTACATTATAAAATAATGGGTATACTTTAAATATACATTTTAAAGTAAAAGAAATACAGATCCACATTTAACAGAGCTTTGATACATTATATATTGTTTCACTACAGATCACTTATTGATGTGTAACAAATGTCTGCCTGTCACTCCCATTACTGCTAATGATTCATGAGTACAAGATTCTTAAGAATCAAAAAGAGCATCTTCGCATCAGAAAGGTTGCAATTCATAGGTCCTTGTTAGATCTCCATGTCTTCTCTCCCCAAATCTAACAAGGCTCTGCACTGTTTTTGTCAGGCACCTCTGTTATCCAAGTGACAGCAACAGATGCTGATGATCCTACTTACGGGAACAGTGCCAGAGTAGTCTACAGTGTTCTCCAAGGACAGCCATATTTCTCTGTCGACTCCAGAACAGGTAATTTCATCCAAAATCATCCCTAAATGTGACATCCACCCTTAGCTGTCATGGCGTGTTCACCTTGGGCTTCATCATCAAAAGCCAAATGGTCAGTAACCATGTGCCCCATTGTACTCCACTAAAGCACCAAGCTGTAAAGTATTGGGCACACTGATACAAAATAATATGAGTAGTTAGGGAGCAAGGGTAGATGGGTACAGAACTATTAACTTGAGTAAATGCTATATCAAACTCTAATAGAATTACTGTAAAGTATGTGAGGAAATCAAGGTTAGAAGAAACACACACAAAATATGATTGGTATAAAAACAGAGTTTTCCCACTACAAGTAGTAGCTTATTATGTCTGTCAAGGTGGGTGGAGAGAGGCAGGTGGCAAGCAGAGATCTGATCATACAGATCAGAGGTGAATAACTAGGAACCTTTTATGACTTGTGGACTTCAACTCCCAGAATTCCTCATCCAACATGGCTCAGGAATTCTTGGAGTTGAAGTCCACAAGTCATAAAAGGACCATAGTTCCCCACCCCTGACATAGATGGAACAGCAGTATAATACTGTTAACAGTACTCTAATATCTAAAAGCAGAATTTTTTAAAAAAGAAATTATATCTTGCTCATCTCCAGGCTGTATTACTATAATGCACTCTACTTGAGGCTGCCCGTCAATAGCTTTCAGAAGCTGCAGTTGGTTCAGAATGCAGTACACAAGGCATTAATTTCATGATGAGTCCGCATAATGCCTCTGTTCCACAAGCTGCTGTAGGTTCCAGATGTCATTCAATTGGTTGTCACCTACATGACATTAGGGTAGGACACTCTTGGGAATATCATTTCTGATCATCTCATCATCTCAAAATTGCAGGATTGGCATAGTTCAAGTCTCTTCCATCAAGAAATGCCATCTTGTGGAACATAAGGGTTGGGCCTTCTCTGTTGCAGCACCTGCCCTATGGAACAGCATTGTCTTCTCATCCCTAAAGAGATGAGTCTGATCTTGATCTTTCTGGCCCTTTGTAGGGCAGCAAAGACCTGAATGTTTCCTTGTGCCCGGGGCTGAAAGATTAAACCAGTCTATAGGTAGATTTGTTGTTTGATCTGTATGGATTAATATTCTTAAAGGTAAAGGTTCCCCTTGCTAGTCGTTCCCGACTAGGGGGTGGTGCTCATCTCCGTTTCAAAGCCAAACAGCCAGCACTGTCCGAAGACGTCTCCATAGTCATGTGGCCGGCATGACTAAATACCAAATGCACACTGAACACTGTTACCTTCCCACCAAAGGTGGTCCCTATTTTTCTACTTGCATTTTTTTACGTGCTTTCGACCTGCTAGGTTGGCAGAAGCTGGGACAAGTAATGGGAACTCACCCCATTATGCGGCTCTAGGGATTCAAACTGCTGAACTGCCAACCTTTCAATCGACAAGCTCAGCATCTTAGCCACTGAGCCACTGCGTTCTGTTAAGATTTTTAGACCTGGGCTTATGTTATATTAGTTATTGTTGTTTCTGTTACTATTTTTTGTTGTTGTTTGAGTTAATCCTCTGTTTGCCATCTAAACTCACTGATGTAAAATGGGCAGATACATAAATTCTTAAATAAAATAAAAATAAAAGCACTGGTGAATTTGTAAACCTACATTTAAATCCTGTTCAACCATGAAACAGCTAGGAGACCTTAAGGATTTCTGACTCCTGTTCTATACCCAAGAGCAACATGATTCAGTAAAAGGACCAGTTGATCTTGGCAGGATTTCTCAGAGCAACCTTGCTCGTATTTTCTTTCAGTAAAGTTCTCAGAAAAGAAAACTGGTATCCACAAACCCAGATGTTAATTAGAGATGGAAAAAATTTCAATGAATATTACATCATCTTCTTGTATTCTCTAGAGCAGATTTGCCCATTCTATTGTGCTGGTCCAAATTCTGTTTCACTTGAGATGCTTGTTAATTGCAATTGGCTTAATTGTTCACCAGGTTCCAGGGGGGAAGCATTGGCATCACTTTAAGCAGTGTGGGAGCATCATATTAAAGTTTTGAAGCATTATTTATGTAACAGCCTGAACATCCAGTCAAAATTTCTTAAGTGAATCCAACAACAATGTATTGACTTTCTAATGGCATCAAATATGCATGCAGTTCAGATCAGAAATACAATGTTTATTTAAAAAGAAATGGCATTACAATTAATTAAATAAGCATTTGACTTAAATCATTATGTTAAAATGCAAATGTGTGTTGCATCGCTCAGAAGATAAGGAAAAAAAATATGAAATGTTTCAAATAGTAATTGCCACTTAATGCTAAGTGAAAAGCTTGTTTGTAATGTTTCTTTTACATTTCCTGTTGAAAATTAAATTCTACTTCAAAAATAAACAGGATTTCCTGCTATAATCGGAGAAAATCACTATCTTCTGAGATAACCCTTCATACCAATTGCTTTGAGTGGTAAAAAATAATAACAACAAAATCAGTCCCCAGTTGAAAAAAGATCATTCTTTCTAGGAAATCTTTGAAATAATTATTTGAAAAGGCAATACAGGTAGTCCTCAAATTATAACAGTTTAGTTAGTGACCATTCAAAGTTACAATGGCACAGGAAAAAGTGATTTAAGACCATTTTTCACAGTTACAACCAATGCAGCATCCCCATGGAATTATGACCAAAATACAGAGTCTTGTCAACTGGTTCATATTTATGACCATTGCTGGGTCCCAAGGTTAGGGGAATCACCTTTTGTGACCTTTACCCAAGTAAAGTCAATGGGGAGACCAAGATTCCCTTAACAATCGGGTTACTGACTTATCAACTGCAGTGATTCACGCAACAACTGTGGCAAGAAAGGTCGTAAAGTGGGGCAAAACTCACTTAACAAATGTCTCACTTAACAACAGAAATTTGGAACTCAGTTGTGGTCGTAAATTGAGAACTGCCTGTATTTTCAAATCAAGGCTAATTCCTGTTAATTTGACATATGATTATTTAATAAATTGGGGTTTTTTCCTGTGTTATTCTCTGTGGTTTCCATAGGATTAATTAGGACAGCACTAATGAATATGGACAGAGAAGCAAAAGAATATTATGAAGTTATTATCCAAGCCAAAGACATGGGTGGACAGCTGGGAGGATTAGCTGGAACAACCACAGTCAATATTTCTCTCTCTGATGTTAATGATAATCCACCCAGATTTCCACAGAGTAAGTACTGTCCATGGTTTGTATTTTGTTGTTTTCCAGCTTCTCAATGGATCTCTCAATTTGAAGACATGCTTCAGCTGGTACATTATTATTATTTTCTTGCTACCCAGAAAGCATTGGCTATAATCTGAAAATCTTTGAGATGTTCTATAAAGAAGAAATGGTGATTTTATTTATTTTGCATAATAAAGTCTGGTCTGTATTTATTTTGGATTTATCAGTATGTAAGGCACGTCAAAAGTAACAGCAAGATAAATCCCTAAACTGAACGCTTACAATGTAAAGTATAAGACAAAGAAGAAAAGGCGGAAAGAAAGACACATACAAAGATAATGATCCTGAAAATGAAAATGAAAATATGTCATGAAATATATTTAGTTTTGTAAAATAATCTGAAAACCATTCAGCATCTGGGGTGCTGAAAAAGAGTTTAGTCACAGCTTAAAACATCATGGAAGCCTCTTCCTCTTTAAAATATTTACTTGCAAAATATCTAGGTAAAATATCTTGATACGGCATTATGTGAAATTGTGCATATTTTTCTAGGAAAAGGAGGTGGCATGAAACAGAAGGAATGTGGGGAAAATAGAAGGAATTGTACATACCTTGGGTGATGCAAAAGAAAAATGATGATAGATATGACAACAAGGAATTAGGAAGAGAAGAAAAGAAAAGAAGACAATGAAGGAAGGAAGTTTGGGAGCAGAGCAACTTGCCATAGCAATAGCAATAGCACTTAGACTTATACACCACTTCATAGTGCTTTACAGACCTCTCCAACCGGTTTACACAGTCAGCATATTGCTCCCAACAACTCTGGGTTCTCATTTTACCGACCTCGGAAGGATGGAAGGTTGAGTTAACCTTGAGCTGGTGAGAATCGAACTGCCGAACTCCTGGCAGTTGGCAGTCAACAGAATTAGCCTGCAATACTGCATTCTAACCACTGTGCCATCACAGCGTCTTATGTCAAACTAGGAGTTAAAGGTACCCTGGGACTGAAGGCATTATGAGAAGATTGTGACCCTGAAAATGGAAAAAATTAGGAGCAGAACATTCTGTAGTATAATTTCAATTTATTATAAAATAAGAGACATGGTGGCAGAGTGGTTAGAATGCAGTATTGCAGGCTAATCCTGCTCACATTGCCAGGAATCCAATTCCCTCAATCCTGATGGGATCAAAGTTTGACTCAGTCTTCCATCCTTACAAGGTCGATAAAATGGCTTGGGACCAGGTTATTTGAGGGACTGTCTCTTGCCAGTCACATCTACCCAACCCATCAGAGCGGGGAGGCAGGGAATGAATGATCTTTTTATATTGTACTATATTAATTTATTTGATTCTTCTTTGTTAGTTTTTAAAGTTTTAAATGTGGTCTCATATTCTGTAAGCTGCCTTGAGTTGCCATGGGTGAATAAGTGCAATATAAATTAAATAAATAAATAAATAGATAGATAAATAATGAGGACCCAGATTATTGAGGGCAATATGCTGACTCTATAAACCACTTAGAGAGGGATGTAAAGCACTGCGAAGCAGTATATAAGTCTAAGTGCTATTGCTATTATTGAAGAAAGGATCAGGGTTTTAAGAGGATAGTACTGTAAATGACTGAGAGTTATAAAGTTTGAAAAACAAACAAAAGTGCTGAAAACATTCTAAAGTAATTGTTATTATGATTGTTGTTGTTAAGATGATTACTTCCTTGGTGTCTATTTACTCTGTGACCTGTATCCATTAGGATAGGTCAGCTTCTGTTTTTTTTAGTATCACCTGTGCCAGAAGAAAAACCAACTCCACCAGCAAAGCAGTCACTTCCATGGTGACAAGTGTGCCCAAGTCCCAAGGCAGTCTCAGAGCTATGCCAAATGCCTGATGTTGGGCCTAATGAATCTTACACAGGGGTGCATCTGTAAGACAGGCAATGGAAACATTTCTGTTTGGGCAGCTTTGTCTTTGGGCCTAGGCTCTAAATGTGGCAAGCAACTTGGTTGTTGTAACAGGTATCCTTGGATGTTTTCCACCAACCCAGGCTAAGCTAATCCTGCCATTGTGGCAAGGAAGGGTAACCAGCATCAAAGTCCGGAACAGCCACCAGGGTTCCCAGGACCCCGTCTTACCCAATTTTCAGGGTTGTCTAAGAAAAGGGAGGAGGTCTAAAGGCAAAAATGACAGGACTGTAAGCTAAAAAAAAAAATTCTGAAAGAAAATAGCAACCAATTACTTCCATACTGCTGTCAAAAAAAGTCATATAGATGTTTCTCTCTTGTAATCAAGATAGTCAAGCTCTATTTGTAGGAGACAGAACTGTCTGTGTGAATGATTACACCATTGCAAAAAAAAACCAAAAAAAACCCTTCATTTATTTTCCACCGTTTCGCCCTGATATTATAGCCCTGCGGCTCATGATGATAAATTTATCTAATTTTTATTACATCATTTATTTGAATTCTCCCATTGAAATCTTTAGGAGTTTTAACTTCGCTTGGATCATTTCCCAATTGATTTGTTGTTGGCAATCATTTTCTTTTTCTTGTTTATTTCTCCAGAACATTATCAGATGAGCATACTGGAATCTGCTCCAGTCAGTTCCACCGTGGGTCGTGTTCTCGCTAAAGACTTGGATGAAGGTATTAATGCTGAGATGAAATACAGCTTTGTGGATGGGGATGGACTGGATGTCTTTGATATTACCACTGATCTTAATTACCAAGCTGGCATCATCACTGTGAGAAAGGTAATCAATTTTGTTTCTCAAAAGTGTGCGAACATTTTTGAACGCTGCACTCTTGGAATATATGTGGCAAATCTCTTCTGGCCAGCTATTTGATTTACTGAGGTACTGAAACACAAACACACCATTGCAAGAAATAACTCTTTTTCCATCTTGCAGATTAAGTGCTGATCAAGTGAGGCATTCTGCATGCAGGCTATTAATTTGTCAAGGGATAAACAAATTGCCTTTTTTTGCAGTAAGTTTAAGGACGGATCTGTCCATTCCCATTTCATTTTCTCCACAGTCTAAGTAAAGGGTTAGATTGAAAGGTAGTGGCCTATCCATGGTCACTAGCAAGCATTCCAGGCCAAACTTCGCTAGCTCTTATCCAGAAAGGACATGGTTAGCATCAGAAGGAATGATTAGCATAATCATAAGAGCCTCCGTGGCGCACTTAGCTAGTGCACTGCTAAGTGTTGCCACTTAGCTCCATCTGCCTGCAATTAGTGCCAGTTCGAATCTCACCAGGCTCAAGGTTGACTCAGCCTTCCATCCT
>JANHFM010001802.1:135553-146387 GCA_032468115.1 Grayia smithii | reverse complement strand
CCAGTTCTCTGAACTGCTCAAAATTTCCACTACCGGTTCTCTAGAACCTGTCAGAACCTGCTGGATTTCACCCCTGCCTTATACAGACCCCAAGCTAGAAGTTGACTATTTGTTCTTTCCAGTAATCAAAGTAACATGCAGCTCAGTCAAGTATATCTTGTAAAAATAAAACAAAAGGGGGGGGGGGAAGGCTCATTTACCAGCTCTTCGTTGCATGTTTTGCTTTTGCTAATAGACATTATATTGCTGTAAAAGCCATTGCTCCAAGGGATAAATGATCACTTAGTTACTTATTACCAACAGTTACTTGTGTTTCTAAGGAAATGCAGCACAGGGGTACAATAGAGGGAAAGCAGAATCATTAATGTCCTATTTGCATATGGGGGTTGCAAAGAATTAAATCGTAGGGTCTACAAAAACAAGTTCTTAATATGTTGAGGATGCATCAACCTACTTTTCTAAGAAAGAGTATTACAAACCCAGTTTGGAGATGTCTACAAATGCATCCTAGAATAGTCTCTAACTCAGTGGTTCTCAACCTGTGATCTGCGGAATCCTGGGGAGGCCCCAGTGTCATCACAGGGGGCCCATGAAGACTTGAAGAAATGTTATGATTTCATTCTTAAGTCTTGGGGGTCTGTGGCCACAAAAAGTATTTAAAGGAGGTCCGTGGTGAAGAAAAAGGTGAGAAGCATTGCTCTAATCTATTATTATGGAGGAAAAGTGTCACCAACTTTTGTTATCCTCCCTCTTTTTAAATCCCTGTCGTAAAGGGGAGAAAATATCTTGAAAGAGCCAGATAATAGGTAATCAAATGTAGGAAGTTAGCACCTAGGAAAATGAGATATTTTAGGAAATATTAAAAGGGCACAATATTTCCCTTAAAAGGGAGGCAGAAACTCAGAACCCAGATGGACATTTCTTCCAACACAAACAAAACAAACCAGTCAATCTAGATAGAAGACAGAAACTATCAACACCCAGGAAACACAAAATCCTGGCAACCATTTAGAAACAAGATTTCATTGTCCCTTAAGGAAAAAGAAGTTTATTTTCCCTTTGTTCTGTTTTCCATCCAAAAAGAGACGGCTTTTTTTTTACAGACTTCTTTACCCCTTGTTGGGCAGCTCGGTACCAGGAGTGGGTTCCACTTACCTTTACTAACGGTTCACAATGGGAACACGCACACGTGCGCACACTTCTGCACATGCGCAGATCGCCCCATGATGATGTCGGGACAGGTGGGCGGAGCCTCCTGCTGGTTTTACTACAGTTCTAAGAACTGGACAGAACTAGGACCCACTACTGCTCGGTACATATTTTTGCCACCAATTATCTTGCAGGGGTTTGTTTTTTCCTGGCATCCTATACCTAACCTGGTGTGTGAAAGTTATAGTGACAAGCAAAAAAGATGATAAAGGGAAATAAATTATATTGTGCTATTTCCTAACATTGAGGTGTCTGTCTGGAGAAATTGGCCTCCTTCTTTTCCTTCTGAATGAGAAAATAGGACAATCTCACAAGAAATAAATAGAATCAAACTTTATTTTAAAAAAGGAAAAGAGTGCATAAAATCCCCTTTAACTTTGAGTATTTGCATTTAAAATATTTGATGACAAAGGAAATAAAAATACAGAGCTAATTAAAATACTGGCAGTACCTGAAAATAACATCTAATGGTGCAATATAAGGCTTGGAGCAGTTTACAAGTCATTAGATGTGTTACTAATATAGAAGCAGCTCTGAAGTAAAGAGGTATTAACTTCCCTAAAATGTACAAGAATGAGTTCGTATATAGAGATTATAATGGAGACGATAAATTAGACTAAAAAAAAAACATATTACTTTATTTTATTTCTCTTATTTGAATTTATTATTCAATTTCAATGGTCTCATTAAAATAAAAGTAATTGTATTTCAGTATTTATAGCCACCTTTGTTACATATTCTTTCAGATATACTGATGCCTGGAGCAAAAGTTCCCTTGCTTGCTTTCATGAGTTTTTGTGCCTTTTTTATTTTTAATAGAGGCCAAAAATATTCCTATCCTCTTCCCAACCTCCTTATTCTTACTCCCTTATTTCTTAGATTTACCTTTTTTTCAAAGACAATTTTTTTTTTCTTTTCTAGTTTGGGTAACCCAAATGTTTATGTGATTCAGGCCATGCAGTTGTATCTAGTGTAGAGGTAGATTACTGAAGTCTGCCTAGAATACATATAATATATTGGGAATATCTGAGTCTGTTGCTGCTAAGGAAACTCCACTCACAACGAAAATATTCTCCAAATGCAAAATTGTTTCAGTTGTTAAACGAGCTGCTTTGAGTTTTCCAAAGGCTTATAAGTATGACCAAAAACAATAATTGTCAAGCAGAAATGTCAGCCCTTCAAGGAAGATCAAGTGCAAATTAAAACTTCTGGAACCTCCTATTGACATCCAAATTAAAACATGTCAAAAAGTCATTCCAGTACAGCAGTAATAAAAAAAAAGAAAGCCAAATTTTTGCTAGTTTGCATTATGTAATTTCCATAATTGGTGTAGTCACTATCTGAGAAGACGTCCTAACAATATGGATTACGATTTCTGTAAAATGGGAGAATGGTAGAACTGTGTAGCCTTCTTCCATGCCACCCAGTACTTCAGGCATCTTTTTCTTTCCAACAGCCCCTTGCTTTGGTAAGGAGGAATTAATATCAGGATTAACATCAGACAAATAATCAAGCAGTAAATAACAGCCCAATCAAGGAACTACCACATAGAAAAATACCCACCACCAACACTGACAAAGACAAACTACTCAACCATACATCAACACAAACCCTACTTCCTACTTCCTTCTAGAACTGAAGATATTGCCTAGTCAGGCAACAAAAAGTCTGCAAGCCAATCACCAAGGTCAGAGAACACCAAGGATGTTCCCACCAAGTTCAGATAGCTGCATCAACACAAGGATAATATCAAGTTCACCTGAAGTGTTAGTACCGCTTTATACTGCTTTGATAAGACCACACTTGGAATGCTACATCCAGTTTTGTTCACCAAGATACAAAAAAGATGTTGAGACTCTATAAAGAGTGCAGAGAAGAGCAACAAAGATGATTAGCGGGTTAGAGACTAAAACATATGACGAATCATTACAGGAACTGGTTATGTCTAGCTCTAGCCTAGTGAAAGGTAGATGTAAGCGTGACAGGATAGCAATGCTTCAATATTTGACAGGCTGCCAAATGAAGAGGTGGTCAACCTATTCTCCAAAGCACCTGAAGATAGGGCAAAAAGCAATGGATGGAAATTAATCAAGGAAAGAAGCAATCTAGAACAGGAGAAATTTCCTGGCAGTGAGAACAATTAACCAGTGGAATGGCTTGCCTCCAGAAGTTGTGGGTGCTCCATCACTGGAGATTTTTAAGAAGAGATTTTTAAGAAGAGAACAGCCATTTGTCTGAAATGGTATAGGGCAAAGGTCAGCAACCTGTGGCTCTGGAGCCGCATGTGGCTCTTTCACCCCTCTGCTGCATCTCCCTGTCACTCAAAATATGTGTCACAAGCACCAATGTGCGACATCCACCAGCACACGATTTATTGAGCTTTTCAATCCCCAGTAGGCCAACCATAGATAAATCCAATTCAGTAGAAAACAGAACGTTTAATTCAACTACATATGCTAGTTTTGTGGCCTATCAGGAAATAGTCAGGCACGGGAAGGGTTTTGTGGCTTCCCGGTGTTTTCTTTTCTGTGGGAAACGGGTCCAAATGGCTCTTTGAGTGTTTATGGTTGCAGACCCCTGGTATAGGTTATATCCTGCTTGAGGAGGGGGTTGGATTAGAAGACCTCCCAGGCCTCTTCCAACTCCGTTATTCTATTAATTTCAAAACAAAAAGCAGTCAAAATTGTATGTACACCTCAGTTCTAGCTTCTTGACTGTGTTGCCATCTTTACCAAAAAAGATGCAAAGAAGAGGCCAAAGTGTACATTTAACAATTAGCTTGAAGCATCTGAAGCTAATGTCAGCAAACAGGAGTTTCGTTTAGTTTCCCGTGCTCCAGAAGTGTAAGTGGAACTGAACAAACTGGGCTTCGCTGTTGTAGTTTTATTATGAATTCAACCAAGGCTGCATTGCTTTCTATGTTGCTTTCTGAAGAGATAGAAAAACACCAAAATATGAGACTTGAATGCAGCCACAGCACTTTGTCCTCTCTGTCAAACTGCAGAAATACAGCCTTCCTGTGAGGGTAACAAATGAGTTTGTTTTGTTGCACACGACAGAACCAGGACAAAGGGGAAAAGAACATCTAAAATTCTTCTCTGTTTTTCTTTGCTTATTTCTACCACTGTTCAAACAAACAAACAAAATCTATTACAAACAAAGTCTATTCAATTGAGCCACACATTTATTGCTATATTTATTAATTGGTGCTATACATTAGCTAAGTTTTCATCCTATACTTAAATCCATTCTTACTCCTGTGCTCCCTGTGTTACAACAGAGTTAAAGTTGTATATGGCAACTTAATGCTTTTCTCTGCCTTTATTTTTTCTCATTAAAGAATTTATTGAATGAAATAAAGACAGCCAAGAGATAAGTCATCCAATAGAACCTTCCTTCAGACTGGAACACTTTGCAAGAGTGGACTATATTTGTTTGAAATTGTATATACAGTAGCAGTGGTGGGTTGCTCCCGGTTTGGCCCGGTTCACGCAATACGGTAGCGGTGACGGTGTGACGTCACCGAACCGGTTCTCCGCGGCTGGGAACTGGGCCCACCTGCGCGCCCATACTTACTTTTTTCTCCATTTTTCTGCTCTGCGCATGCACAGAGCGCTTGTTTCTAGTTTTTTTCAAGGAGATTAGTTAGTGCGCATGCGCAGAGCGCGCAAAGCAGAGGTGGGTTGCCCCTGGTTCGGTCCGGTTCGCGTGATCCGGTAGCAGCGTCACTGTGACATCACCAAACTGGTTCTACGTGTCCCGGACTGCGCCCCCCCCGCGCACCCGTACTTACTGGCCTGGTCATGGAGCACGTGGAGTGCGCTTGCACGCATGCACAGAAAACTTTTTTTTGACCTTTTTGGCCAAAAAAGCTTCTGCACATGCGCAGGAGTGCCTGTTCGGTGCACGGGTGCCGGACACGCACTCCGTGCACCCTGACCATGCGTGAAGCGCGTGCACCTTTAGAACCGGTAGGACAGGTAAGTAGAACCCACCCCTGGCACAAAGCACATGCACGAAGAGAACCGGTAGTAAAGGTAAATAGAACCCACCCGTGGTATATAGGGTTTCCTACCTGAGCAGGGGGTTGAAATAGAAGACCTCCAAGGTTCCTTCCAACTCTGTTATTATTATTCTGTTACCTCCTAAACCAGGGGTGCCACTTGATTTCATTAAAGGCCACATCAGGGTTGTGTTTGACCTTACACCTCGTAAAGGAAAGACGGGATAAACTAACACATAGTTTTTAAATAGAGTACAATAAATTGGCGTGGGCTCTTTAGCCCCATGTATATTCTCACTAGTTCGGAATGAAATAGCTTTCTAATCATTTCAAGAGGTAAGAGTGAGAGAGAACATTTAATCCTGTGTTACACATCTGATCTGGAGAACTTTGCTTAAAAAGAAATATGGAGTATTTTATAGGGCTTTTACCAGAATGATGGAGATTATGTATTTGATTTTGTAGCTTTCAAGGAAAATATGATATATGTATTTTCACCAGCTACTACGATAATGGTATTATCATTCTCTTTTGTGGTTTGTATTATTCCACAATGGAAGTATATCCTTGCAGTTTTTATTTTGACTCAGACATTTTCAATTTTAGAAAGGGAAATGATGAAGGGGAGGGGAAAGAGGGAGGAGGGAGGGGAAGGGTAGGGAAGGCAGAGGAAAGGGAAAGGAGGAAGGGAAGGGAAAGAAAGGAAAGGAAAGGAAAGGTTTATGAAAAGGTCATAATATTCTTTAATTCCTCAGAGAAAAGAGATACTTCAGAGTATGGGATCAGAAACCAAGGGCATGGAAATATAAGTCTAATTAAAGCACTTAATGAAAAAAACATTTTGTTATCTTAGCAGAATTCTTAATTTAGATCCGGTGATAATATGTTACTGAACTCAAATTTTTCTGGAAATGATTCAGGAAAACAATAGTTAGAAAAATATAATTAGAAAAATGCTGTAATATCCTCCCAATGTGAAATCCAGTACTGTTTGGTATGTACTTGTGATGATTGTAAAATAGAACATCTGCTCAAATGGGAGGTTTACTAGAGAATTCCACAGTATATTAAACAGTAAAGCTCAACAACAGAAATTAATCTATATGCAATAAAATCCCAAAATTTTCTCCTGGGACACAATTAGAAATTATGTGAAACCATCGGCAGCCCTAAAGCCTTTAAAAAAAAAATATTGGCAGCCTTTACTTCCTTTTACAATGGGAAAAAATATGTAGATCTCCTTACAGTGAGAATATACTGCTGAAAATATATTCCAAGAACTAGTTCATCTGGTGGGAAAAGTGCCATTTTGATGGTCTAAAAAGTCCAGCTTTTTTTTTCTTTGAATGTTTCAACTTAGACTTTCCTGGTTTTAAGAGATGAGAATGGATCAAGTACTGGTCATATGTATAGGATGCAACTGGACAACCCCCCAGGAGGGAAAAGTTAGGTATGACACATAATGGGGGAAGCAGGAACAATGTCAGGTTTCCAAGTGATGAAACCCATTCAGAAAAGAAATAGGCAAAGTCTATCAAATAAATGAGTATCATAGAGAGCTAAATAAAATGGCTACACATATGTCAAATTCGGTTTCGACAAACAGAACATGAGGTTGTAACCAGCCTATATATGTTTGCCTTGGGCCAGAACAGGCAAGACTGCAGCTAGGCTTTAATAAAACAAAGCAAAAAGCTTTGCACAGTTAACACACACACACACACACACACACATCAAGAAAAAGAAAGGAATTACTTGGTCTCTGCCTGAATGACAGAACAGGAACAGTATTGAAGACATGTATGTCCTAGAGTCCACCTGAAATTGGGTGGGGGAAGGGATTGAGCCATATAACTAAGCTTTTGAGTAAGGAAAGAATAATTCTTCTTCTTCCTCTTCCTCCATGTTTATGTTTATGTTTGTTTATGTTTTATTGCATTTATATGCCGCCCCCTCTCCTGAAGGACTCGGGGTGGCTCACAAGTAGAAATCACAATAAATAGCTAAAAACAATAATAAAAATAAATGCAATAGTGAACCCATTAAAACTAAAAATTTAAAACACATTAAAATTGAGGAATAAAAACCCATCACGTCAGCCGATAAGATTAAAGAGCCATGTCGGAAGGAAGGAGCGGCAGAAGGAGCGAAGGTCAGGGGCAGTCCGGAGGTCGGTGGGAAGTTCGTTCCACAGGGTAGGTGCACCCACAAAGAACACTCTTGCCCTGGGGACCACCCACCGACACTGTCTGGCGGATGGTACCCTGAGGAGAGCAGCCCTGTGTGAGCGCACTGGGCGGTGAAATGAAGGCAGAAGGTGGTCCTGCAAGTACCCTGGGCCAATGCCATGAAGGCATGTCCTCTTTGTCCTCCTCTTTTTCTCCTCCTTCTCCCTTCTTCTTCTTCTTCCTCCTCCTGACATCCATTTACAACAACTATTCAAAATTAAACTAAAGTAGAAGAATTCCCCTTGCAGTAAATTTTCATGTATCGATCTTCAGAAGGGAGCCCCACTGAATTCAATAGAATTTGTTCCCATGTGAGACCAGCTAGGATCTCAACCGTCATCTCTTTTGACTAAACAATGTTTCATATCAAAAAAATAACTTGTAAGTTATTACAAGTAGTACATGTGACTACCTTTCTAGTTTTTAATTTGCAGAGTGGAAGAGCAAGTGATGACCTTAAATAAGGAGACGTTGTGGTTCCCCACATGTTGTTGGATTGAAGACCTATCAGTCATGGTCAACTTGGCTAACACTGAAAATAAATGTTGCTCCCAGGTAAAGCTAGACCAATTCGGAGAGGCACTGTATTGCTAATAATATTAATAATCCCAGGTTATCAATGCTTCTAATTTCTTCTCATTTTTATCATTTTTGTAACTACAACAAAAAAGACATGTCATCACTTTGTTATACAGAGGTATGCAAACTTGCATCTGCTAAAATAATGTCTCCTGCAATGTCTTCTACATTTTTCCGGAGAAGAACATAATAAAAGTTGCAGGGCATCAGAGCTGATATTTTCCACTGCTTTTTGGGCTCAGATTTTCAATTTATTGAAAGCAATGATACTTTTGTTGCATGGTGAGTTCAACTGACTTCTTCAGGCGTAATTGGGAACGGTCTTGCTTACAACTCTGAAAAACATCTCCCAGCAGTTTTGCCAGTGCTGAACTATCTGAATCAATTTAATTATGGTAAATTAAGAACAGGGCACTCATTAGAGCGGCATGGTGACCTAATGGTGAAGAGGTGAGAGGTAATGGCCTCTCACTCCAAAGGTTGAGAGTTCCATCCTAGATAGCAACACATGTTTCTCAGGACATGAGAAAATATCTGCTGCGAACTCCAGGTAGATGTCATGAAGGGCATCTGGCTAGTAAACATTTAGCTTTATTCAATTGCCCCAACTTTATTGTGAATTAAGGAATTACAAAGTTGTAAAAAGAAAAAAAAAACAGGACAGTCATTCAACATCAAAAGATTGGTAGGACTTTCAGGACTATCCCTGCATAAGCTTTCACAAGCAACAGCCATTTCATCATTTACAACCAGTTAGAAAATGGTCTAAAAATGTATCTCAACATTTCAACAGGCATTTAATTTTGCTTATAAACTAAAAAAAAAGGAACTGCTTGATGCAAGGGTGAAATCCAACAGGTTCTGACAGGTTCTGGAGAACCAGTAGTGGGAATTTTGAGTAGTTCAGAGAACCGGCAAATATCACCTCTGGTTGGCCCCAGGAGTGGGGAGGGAATGGGGATTTTGCAGTATCCTCCCTGGAGTGGGGTGGGAATGGAGGTCCTTCCTCTGCGACGCCCACTAAGCCACGCCCACAGAACCAGTAGTAAAAATATTTAAATTTCACCACTGGCCTGATGTATGTGTAAATACACATTTTTGCATATATCCTTATTGCTGCTTAATTAGGGAGAGATAAATCTGACATGTTTAGATTCTGTTTCTAATTCTACATCAAACTGGCTGCATTTTAAAGACAGACAGACAAATGTACATGTACAGAATACACATCTCCCCAAATACGTATTTCACCAATTGTGTACATCTGATTCAAGCACTATTTCCTTTTTATACTATATGTCTCCCACAGAAATATCTGCAATTTTTTTTTGCACTTTCCTTAATATATTAAATTTTAATACACATTTTCAGTATGTATTTCTGGCTCAGAGAATTACACTCTGAGCAAAACTAAGTACTGTAAATTCAGAAGAGTAATAATAGTTAGGTTGCATGCTGCTTTAAGAAATGTATATTTGAAAACTTCTTATCGAAATGCAAATGGAACAAAATTCTTTCCTCTTTCATGCATATATTTAATGCTTTGAATATTAAATATTTATAATATTTATATCACTGTAAAATAAAATTCTAAATTCTAACTACTAAATTGTCATATTAAGATGGTTATTATCTGAAGTTTAATCCATGCTGTCTTGTATATATACAGAGTCCCTTGATTCAAGGTCAGTTCTGGATAGGTGGACATATTGAAGTAGTTTTCTTGGCAAGTACACAGAAATGGTTTGCAATGCCTTCTTCCAGGATAATATTTCAATTTCCCAGTTTATTCAACAATTGTGGGATTTCCTCCTGGTTTTCTTGCCAGATTGGACTCATGATCAGCTAAAATTGGCTAGGCACTGCTATTAACAGCAACTGAACACTTCAAAAAATAGAATATTAAACAAAGCAGCAGTCTGGAAAAGGGAAAAAATAATTTGAAATGCAATTTTAATATTCCACGTGCAGATTTAATAGATTTAGCTCTAATGGGTTTCAAAAGGCAACCAAGCTGTGGAGACAAATTTGGAAAAATAAACATGAAATCCAGAAATGAAGGTCTCCAGCTGTTGTTCCAGACACACTAGTTAGGGATGAGGAAAGTGTGACAATTGTCACTTGGATCTATTCAGTTATACCTGAAATTTGTTTTCTGTGAAGCTGTCAGGTGTGAAAGACCAGGTTCCGATGTGAAGATCCAATTAAATTGATTTATTGCTAAAAACCTATGTACAACTAACAGTCAGCACTTGCTTGAACTTAGATAAGGGTCAATAGAATTCAAGGGAGTTGGATTTAGTCTGCTTGTGGCGACATAGGGATTCTACGCTAATCCCTCTTTTAACTCCACCCCAGGTTCTGCTACTCCTATTATGGAATCAGTTATCAAATACTGAAAGCGGGGGGAAATGCTGTACTTTCTATTAACAAAATTGGAGTGGAATGTTCGTCGGTATTGATAAAATATAATAAGAGCAAAATCATTTTTTTCTGATGACACAGTTTTTCTTTTAGCTTAAATTGATACAAATTGTTTCAAAGTTCACACTGAGAAGGAGGGAAAATTATACCTACCACATTCCCTGCAGTATGAAAGTGCAATCCAGTCAAAATCCTCTTGTGAACATTCAAAGTGAGTTTTTTAATAATTTGTCTACGGAAAGTAATTGGGCTCACCCCACTGTTTGACTGGGTTGGAAACTCAGATACTTGCTGCTTACAAGTTGGGTATACTTAGAATACAATAACAGAGTTGGAAGGGACCTTGGAGGTCTTCTAGTCCAACCCCCTGCTTAGGCAGGAAACCCTACAC
>JANHFM010001802.1:89806-100213 GCA_032468115.1 Grayia smithii | reverse complement strand
CAGCTCTGCCCTGTAGGAGGTCCTCCCTTGCTCCCTGATGGAGGAGGGAGCGGGTCACTTGAAACAGGGCCGCTGGGCAGTTTTCTGCAGACGCAATGAGAGCGGAGATATAATTACATTTCTCCGTCCTCATCGCCACAAGATGAGACCTAATATAGGTTCTTAGATGTGTTCGGTCGGACGCAGAATGGGAAGATCTCCAACTTCCCTCTAAGCGTCTTTTCCGGTGCTTCATCTCCTGAAGCTCCACGGAGAACCATGGAGCCAACCAGGATCTGCACCTGGTCAGAGGCCGCAAAGGCGCAATTCGGTCCAGGGCACCAGCGGCTGCCCGTTCCCAGGACGCCACCAGGGCCTCAGCCAAATCATGTGTTTGGGATGTGGGAAATATCCCAAGCTCCGTCAGGAACCTATCCGGGTCCATCAGGTGCCTGGGGCGGAACCAACCTATTGGTTCTGCCTCCCAGCAGTGAGGGTTGACGGTATGAAAGTCCAGCCTAAGGAGGGAGTGGTTGGTCCATGACGGGCTGAATCGACAACTGCCCCCTACCCCAATCACTTATCCACTGCCCAGAGAGAAATATGAGGTCGAGCATGTGTCCACCACTGTGAGTTGGGTCCTAGACAATCTGAGTCAGGTCCATGGCCGTCATGGAGGCCATGAACTCCTGGACTAACTCTGATGTGTCACCAACCGAAGGCAAGTTGAAATATCCCACAACTATAAGGTTGGGGAGTTCAACCGCCAACTTGGGTTCAATCAAGTAGTGCAGGCAGGGCTGAGGACATGCAGCTGGGAGACAGGTACGTAATCAACAGCCCTGACTGAACTCTGGGATCCCATTTCAACAGTAGGGACTCACACCCGCTTATCTGAGGGACAGTGACCTCCCTAGGACTGAGGCTTTCTCTAATGATTATCGCCACCCCCCCCCGCCCCTTCCCTGGAGTCAAGGCTGGTGCAGCACATTGAAACCCGGTGGGCATAAATCGGAGAGAGGAATGCCTCCCTCCAGCCCCAACCAGGTCTCAGTGATGCAAGCCAGGTCCGCGGCCCCCTCGTCGATAAGATCACAGATGAGGAGGGCTTTGTTTACTATGGACCTGGCATTTAGATACACCAGCCTGAGTCCAGGGTTCCACACTCCTAAATCCCCAGGGGAGCAGGGTGAGTTTAGAGGACGGGAACATGGCACCGCCCGAATACATTGGGGTTGCGTTCCCATTATACCATTTGGTCCTCTTCTCCCTCCTTTCAGCTGTGAGCGGTGGTAATGATGTAAAAACAGGAGCAGGGCTGGAGAGAAAAGACAGTGAAAAGATGGACGGAGAGGGTAGAGATGAATAACTAGAGGGGGAAACAGGAATCAGCTGGAACCATAAATGGCAGTGGAATCCATAATCGGGCATAAAGCCAGAAAAACAGGGGAGGGGCCCACCCAAGGGGGGAGATAGCTGGAGCAATCAAATCCCCCCTGGTTACCCACAACCCCCAGATCTTCCGTGGTATTTCCACTGCCCAGCCTCCAAGAACTCTCCAGGGGGCCTCCAGTTGTCATAGAGAAGCTGGCCCAGCAATAAAATACCAGGATAGACATTCCAGGCATCCCAGGCAGTCCAGGAAACCTGTAGCCGGCTCTCTTTCACTGCCACCTCCGCAAGACGCTGCCCGGCCACCGCCGCCATTGTCATTGCAACTACCGACCTCATCCTCGTCTCCGCCAGCCTCCGTTGCCGCCGCTGGCGCCATCACATCCCCCAAGCCATCCACAGGTCCACTGAAGCCATCAGGTCCTTGAGGACAAAAGGGACTGCACCGAAGATGCTGCTGCCATCGACCACCACCTGGTCTCCGCCATTGCCAAAAGATGTTGCAGGGGCCGCAACGAAGGCCAGGCCGCACCAGCTGAGCCGTGCCACCCTCCCAGCGACTCTCCAAACATTCGCCTGCTCCGTCCCTGGTCGGAATGCTCCGGAGCCCGTAATAGGCTCAAGCTGACCAGGGGAACTCTAACTCTCTGGGCCAGGGACCAAGATGGTGAACTGGCCCCAAAATGCTCAAAATTTACCAAAAACCTCACCCCCGCTGCCGTCAGTACTCACAGAGGAGCCGCCATTGCCCACGCATGCATAGAAGAATATTCTATGTAATAAAATATAATGAGACTCTTCCCTTACTACTTAACATGTGACACATTCCCTTTCAGAATCGGGGCCATCCTCAGCCATTGACTGCCCAATGGCTCAGAAGCCCCATCGCATACTACTCAAAGACACTTTCACCAGTTGAACAGAACTACAGTCAGTTAGATAAGGAAGCGTTGGCTGCAGTTGCCAGAATAAAGTGTTTCCACGAATATGTGTATGGGAGGAGATTCGAACTCATCATCGACCACAAACCTCTTTTGGGACTCCTCACTGGAGATCAACGAACACCAACCTATATGTCCCCCAGAATGACCAGATGGTCCATTTTCCTGACTGCCTATGACTACAAACTAGTGCACCGCCCCAGCAAAAGCAACAGCAATGCAGACACGCTCAATCTATCAGATGCCCCGCCTACTTGCGTGACTACGTGACGTTCGTCAACCAGCGATTGGACAATGTTTATTCCAGGAAGGGAGGGGTGTTACGTACGGATGTACCTGCTCCCATTTGCATGCCTGCTGCTGATTGGCTAATCTAGTGGCAGAAAAATTGAACAACTGTCACTGGTCGGAGAGTCTGCAAGGCGAGCCCCGGCAGCCTTGCCAGCAGTTAGTACTGTAGTGGCTAGGAAATAAAGGCTGAAAGGATTTCCGAGTACCGTCTTTTTCTTTCCTGCGCCTATCTAACACCAGTGTAGGAGTGGAATTGCATGTAATGATAAATACATGATTTGTACTTCTTTTGTTTTTTAAAGTGTTATTTATTTTTTTTATAAATAATTTTTATTTAACATTTCAATTTTTCTACAACTCTATTACAATGCAACAGAATCGGCACACAAGTATTTCCTTTTTTTCCACACCTTAAACAATTCAGTATACATACATTCTATACAATACTCAATACTTCCTATATTCTTTACTTTACATATATATACATTTCTATAACATATTAAATGGTTAATTACAAAAATACCTTCTTCATTAATAATAATTACATTTATACATTAATTTTGACTTTCTTTTGTAACCAATTGTACCATTTTTCCCATGTCTTGTAATAAATCGTATCCTCATGCTCTTTTAGTTCCAAAGTTAGTTTATTGGCTTCCGTACAATTGAGCACCTTCTTAATAATCATTGTGCTTGATGGAGCAGATTTTTGCTTCCAATTTTGCGCATATGTAATTCTGGCAGCTGTGATTATATGAATTGTGGGATAATAATTTTCCTTTTAAATCTTTTCTTTAATAATTCCTAATAAAAATATTTCTGGTCTCATTGTAATTTTTTAACCTGTAATTTTTATTAGCTAATTTCTAATTTTAAGCCAATATGCCTTAGCCTCAGGGCACGTCCACCACATGTGAAAGTATGACCCTTTTGGATGATTACATTTTCAGCAATGTGGTGAAATATTTGGTGATAGCCAATCTCGCTGGAGCTAAATGCCACCTATAAAACATTTTGTAGATGTTTTCCTTGTAGGCGTCCGACAACGTCATTTTATAATCTACTTCCCACAATTTTTCCCATTGCTCCAAATCAATACTATACCCAAAATTTTTTACCCAGGTTATTGTATTTTTGACAGTTTCTTCCTCCATCTTAAATTGGAGGAGACACTTGTATATTTTGGTAATTAATTTATCATCATTCCTAATCAATATTTTATCCATTTCTTGTAACCAAATTTGAAACCCATAATTTCCAAATCTTTTCTATATTTTGTTTGAATTTGTAAATAGGGCCACCAATCAATTATAATTCCTTCTTCCCCCAATTTTTGTCTAGATTTCAAATTTCCTGATCCATTTAATAATTCTTTATATGTTACCATTTTGTCCAGATCAATTAGATTAGGGTAAATCAAGACTTCCATTGTCGACACCCAGTTCGGGATTTTAGGATAGAATTTTTTTAAAATTTTCGCCCAGACTTCTATTAATGCTTCCCTCACTTGATGCCTCTGAAAGTATTTATCTGCTTTGTCTTTCCCATCCCAGATAATACAGTCAGATTTTCAAGGCCTTCCAGAATACTGTCAGGGTAGGAGCCAACAAATTACAGAGGAACCTCATTCCTCATGTACCACTCAACATACGTTGTGCTTCATAGGTCCTGGTAAATGATGTTGTTTAATCAAGGAATTCCAGAGCACACTCACTCTGTTGGAATCCTAGCTGGGGTGAAAATACTGGAAACAGATGGCCCTCAAATAAGCAGGCAATATGCCAGATAGGCCTTTATAGATAATAACCACTACCCTGAATCACCCATGAAAGCACCCTTACTACCAGTGCAGTTTGCAGAGCAGAGGTGTTATGTGGACAAGTCCATTACTACTCAACTGCTGCATCCTGGACTATTGAAACTTCAGGGTAGTCTTCAAGTGCCTCTGGGCAGCTTGCAAGATTATAAAACAAGTAAAAAAAAATAAAACATTAAATCTATACAGAATACTATTAAAAACTGTACTAAGACTGCAGCTAATAGAGCAAAGAGAGAGACAGGACAGGAATGAGGCAGGGGTGAAATGCAGCAGGTTCTGACAGGTTCTGGAGAACCGGTAGCGGAAATTTTGAGCAGTTCGGAGAACCGGTAGCAGAAATTTTGAATAGTTTGGAGAACCAGCAAACATCACCTCTGGCTGGCCCCAGAGTGAGGTAAGAATGGAGATTTTGCAATATCCTTTCCCCAGGAGTGGGGAGGGAATGGGGATTTTGCAGTATCCTTCCCCTCCCACACTACCAAGCCACACCCACCAAGCCACACCATGCCCAGAACCGGTAGTAAAAAAAATTGGATTTCACCCCTGCCTCTCCCCCAGGGTGTGTCATCAATCACATTCACCAACAGAGCAATTTCGCAAGTTGTAGAGATCATTCCCCTCTGACTGCTGTGGGTAACCCTGGGATATAGCCTTGAGAGAGATAAGTCTGGAAGGTGCATCTGTCTTTGGCTGCCATGCCACTTCATCGGTTTCCCATCCTTCCCTTGCTTATGGCAACTCGAGAGCAGGCCAGGAATGCATTGCGAGTTGACAGACAGGGGATTAAACTAGATGACCTCCAAGGTCCCTTCCTGCCCTAGGATGCTATGAAATATGGAAAAGGGTCAGTCACTGAAACTGGTAGTCCAAGGTTGTCGTATGCTTTATATTTATTTAAATTAATCTGTGACACCGAAGGCGGATCTTTCTATTGTAAACACTGCCCACAGGGCTTCTGACAAAGAGCCAGATCATCGATTTGAGCTTTGCATCTTACTTCGTTGCCGCTGACGATGCTTTCGAGCGCTACCTGTGGGGAGAGAGCACACGGGAAAGAGCACTTTCTAAGCACTTGGGCCTTTCAAAAAATAAAATCGAATTAAACTTTTCTGAGAGGAAAAGGAAACAGTTTGCAAGAGTGGGCTACCTTTGTCAGGTGGCGAGGACATTTCAAGCTAGGGAAAGGACCAGGCTGCCACCAATATCACCTGTACCTCCTTGGATTTAATGCATGATAATTAAAGAGAGTCCATGTGATCCGAAGGTGCTTTTTTTAAACTGGACTTTCTGGTTTTTCTTGGAAGACGTTTGGCTTCTCATCCAAGAAGCTTCTTCAGCTCTGATAGGATAATGGGGGATGGAAGGATTGATACTCCTTGCAAGACAGCTGGTCATTTGCATCCTTTGAGAGGGTCATTAAGGCCACTTGGAGGTTTGTCTGGGTCCTCAGCGTTACCTGAGAAGTGCAAATGGTTCCCGTAGTCTGCAATTTTTTTCTCTGGAAATCCATTCCTACTCCCACACCATTCCATCCCAAATTGTTTAACTAAAACCTCCAAGTGCTTCAAGGACCCTCTAAAACAGTGGTTCTCAACCTGTGGGTGGGGACCCCTTTGGGGGGGTCGAACGACCCTTTCACAGGGGTCACCTAAGACCGTAGGAAAACGCATATTTCCGAAGATCTTAGGAACCGAGACACCGCTCCTCTATCCGTCTCCAGGCGAGTCTAATAGGTCCTATTTCCAAGTAGGCGCCGTAGACTCTGATTTGCGTTAGATGTGGGCCATTGCGCTTGTGAGGAAGGTCGAGGAAACACCTGCCTTTCAGGTGTTCGCATTACGATTCATAATAGTAGCAAAATTACAGTTCTGAAGTAGCAACAAAAATAATTTAATGGTTGGGGGTCACCACAACATGAGGAACTGTATTAAAGGGAGACTGAGAACCACTGATCTAATCTGTAAAACCCAAAGTCAAAATTACGTTCTTTTCCACATCGAGCAAGAAGTTCAGAAGCGGTTTCCATGTGGAAACAAAAGTACTTATGTTTCTTTTCTTTAATCAAAATCCTCAGTTTTGCCATTTCAGCCAACTCCATCAAGTCTTTGATCCAGTCATTCTGGATCTCTTGAGGCCAGATCCTCAGCTTCAGATCAACTTTATCGAGAAACCCCAAAGCAGATGATGCTGACTAGAGGAGATGACGCTAGGCCAAGTCATCATTAGTTTGCCTACTTAGATGGAGAGAGAACCGATCCAGCAAGGTGAGATTCACACACTTTTGGTGAGGCCAGCAGGGTGGGAAATTTAGGAGGTGTGGGCTTTTCAACTCCCAGAATTCCCCAGAGTTGAGACTCTGGAAAGAGTGCAGAGAAGAGCAACCAAGATGATTAGGGAGGCTGGAGCAGGGGTGAAATCCAGCAGGTTCTGACAGGTTCTGGAGAACCGGTAGCGGAAATTGTGAGCAGTTCAGAGAACAGGGAAATATCATCTCTGGCTGGCCCCAGAGTGGGGTGGGAATGGAGATTTCGCAATATCCTTCCCCCAGGAGTGGAGTGGGAATGGGGATTTTGCAATATCCTTCCCCCAGGAGTGGGGAAGGAATGGAGATTTTGCAGTATCCTTCCCCCAGGAGTGGGGAAGGAATGGAGATTTTGCAATATCCTTCCCCCAGGAGTGGGGAGGGAATGGAGATTTTGCAACATCCTTCCCCCAGGAGTGGGGAAGGAATGGAGATTTTGCAATATCCTTCCCCCAGGAGTGGGGAAGGAATGGAGATTTTACAATATCCTTCCTCTGGAGTGGGTTGGGAATGGAGATTTTGCAGTATCCTTCCCCCAGGAGTGGGGAGGCAATGGAGATTTTGCAATATCCTTCCCCCAGGAGTGGGGAGGGAATGGAGATTTTGCAATATCCTTCCCCCCGGAGTGGGGAGGGAATGGAGATTTTGCAATATCCTTCCCCCAGGAGTGGGGTGGGAATGGAGATATTGCAATATCCTTCCCCCAGGAGTGGGGTGGGAATGGAGATTTTGCAATATCCTTCCCCTGTCATGCCCACAAAGCCACACCACGCCCACCAAGCCACGCCCACAGAACCGGTAGTAAAAAAATTTGGATTTCACCTCTGATGTGAAGTACCATGTTGAGAACTTACATTTTCAAGTAGCGTTTGACAGAAGAACACAGAGACAATCATTTTGGCCAGACATCTAGATATCCTTCCTAGCTTCCTTTATTGCTATTATGCTTATGGTCTCATTTCAATTTAAAAAAAAAAAAAAAAACCAACAAAAATCATTTAAACTACAGAAGAAAATAGAATGAGCATAAACATACACATATATTACATCAAGAAAATTTTCAATACTTTAAAAAAATGTTCCCTTTCTATACCTGTGGGACAAATTTTTAAAACCATTTTCATGAATGTGCAATTTGAAAGATACAAAAAACGTCCTCATGGCCTAAACGATTACATTTCATAATTTTCCCTGCTGCTATTGAAAAATAAAGAGAGAATTACATTTTTGCTATGTCTGGAGAACACTGGGTAGATTGGCTGTCTTCATTCCAATGTTTAATTCTACTTGAACATACAGCATTCTCATTTGTAAATCAACTACTCTGAAGAGACTGAGAGAAAGAAAGGGAGATATCATGACCTGTACAGTAGAACCAGCTAAATAGACATCTTTAATCTCGTAACAGGATGAAATCATTATAGATTACAGATCATTTGTTAAGTGAGTATGCATGCAGTCTTCTTTGATATCGTCACCAGCAGAGAAAACACCGGATATGCCTCACACTCTACCAGCAGGTCTTACTGTCCTACTTTTTACAGCAGACTCTGGACTGTCAATCAGCTTGCCTGGCATCAATGATTCAGTCCGTGTGACAGCATTTCACTTCCTGGCCTCCCATCACCATCAATACCACCCTCCCAAACCCCTAAATCTAGCTCACAAGAGGAGCTTGCTACAGCCTTCTTTCAGCCGCAGGAGATCACAGTGAAACGTTTGGAGATGCATGACATATTGTGGAGGACAATACCGAGAAGAAAAACTAGGACACAGGCCACCAGGATGACAGTGCAAACCCCTGACCAGGTGGAGCTTTTCACAATGCCCCTCTGGTCTTGCTCCTCGTCTCCTGTAACTTGCGGCATACCAGCCTGCAGTGGTTGTTGCTCGGCTGGGATTGTGACCACAGTGAGAGACTTCTGTTGGCTGCTTGGCAAGAGACGACAGCCAATGTCTCCAGGCAATAGAGACCTCTCTTTGGAAATGGGCAAGGGCAACATGTAACACCCATTGCTAGGAAGTTTGATGAAGACTGGAGTGTGCTCTGAAGTGTGGGGTATTGCAATCACGGCAACGACCTCCGGATCATCTGGCAACTGGGAGACAGAGAACCCAGGTGGGAGTTTAGTGATACCTCGGCACCATGGACACCTCAGGTCCTTCTGGCTGGTCCTCATCTGCTGAAGGCAAACAGAGCAACAAGTATGCTTACAGTCCAGTAACTTGGGTCTCCTCCGTGGGCTGTAGTAATTGAAACAAATCTGACACTCCAGCAGAATGTCCTGGGACAGATTCTCCATGGTTGCCCAACTACTGAAAAGCAAAAGATATCACGCTGACTTGCAGTCCAGTCCAAAACCTGGTGTCCAGAGCTTTTCTTGTACTCCCACGATGACTACTTTGTATTCTGCTACCAAACAAATGAAGGTATGAAGTCTAGAAGGAAGCATCTGACTGGAGGTCCTTCAGCATCTGCAGGGGAAAAAAATAATGAGAGTGAATCATAAAGATCTATTAAAATACCAGAGGGAGGAAGAGATTTATGAATGCAGAGGAACAGAAAGGGCTTCTCAACTTGAGACTCCCCTAAGCAGTGTCACAACAATCATAAAAAAAAATGCAGGCTGCAGCCAAATAAAGACCTTTAAAGAAAACCTTTCAAGCTAGTGCCTGAATCTCCATGTTTATTCAGCCAGTAACAAAAATACTATTTGCTTGCAGGAAAAAGAGAGAAGAGTGATTAATTATTATGAGCTTTAGGAAGAAGCTTCATAATTTGTTAACAAAGTGCTGAATGAATGATACAAGGCAAGTGGAGTTAAGAAACATTTAAACAACTTCTCAATCATTATGTTGCAAGTTATTACATGTCATTCTCACATATGCATTGTATGATCTTCTGTTGCATTTTAATGGAAATCCCCATATACTATACCTTAGGTATAGTGTAAGAGCTCACTGAAATGGATTAGAACAGACTTCTCCATTCTCATTCTTTGGCATGGCTTTGCTTGCTAGTTATTCTGGGAATTGTATCCCAACTGGTTTAGCTAGGTACTGCTTACGTTTGTATAAGGAACCAAAACATATGCAAGAAGAGCTTGTATGTTTAATAAATACAGCAACATATTGATTTATGCAACATCTATATTTGCAAAAGCAATCCTTGGGCAGTGAAACCAGCAGTTCTATTGTTATGATAATGGAATGAAGCTAGTCCTCTATGTTCTCTTCTAAAGGATGACTTTAATAGAATGTTACTTTGGACAGAACTAGTTTAATAATTTTTTCCTTTCTTTCTGATCATTGCATTCTTTTCTCTCTAGACAATAATCAAATAGAAAGAGAGCTAATTTTATTTAACTTCTTTTTGTTTGGGAAATGCTATGGAAGCGTAACTTGTGAACCATACATGTCAATTGGGGAACCCCCACTGTTGGTAGCAATATGGGAATAGTTAAGTAATAGTAATAGTCCTAACAGGCAACTTTTCCAGAACATCACAAGCTTTATGTCTGAACTGTACCGCAAGTCCCAGCAGCTCAACTCTGTGCTTAAGACTGTTCTTCTTTATCAGTTTGATTTTTGATGAAAGCTGAATTTGGATTGGGAAAACAGAAAGTGGTCTAAAGTGGTTCTAAGTGGAAATAAAAAGTTGGAGAAACAGAATTCTGTCCTGT
>JANHFM010001802.1:21520-35029 GCA_032468115.1 Grayia smithii | reverse complement strand
AAATGCTGCCGGGGGGGGGAGGGGGCAAAAGCCCTAATAAGCAGGCATATACAATGAATGAAGGCTATGGTTAAAGCACATTGATTTGTGCTTAATAAAATTGTAAGCTGCCCTGAGTCTCCGGAGAAGGGCGGGATATAAGTTCAAATAAAATTTAAAAAATAAAAAATAAAATATTGGCACGAGAAGATTTCCAGAGTATGTTTGTGCCATGATCAGGTGATAATGGGGACATAACTTAAGATCAAGACTCCTTTGATCACATAGCTCCTTTCTAGCTATGCCTTAGAAAAAAAGTATACAAAAACATCTAGCAGAGATAAATGTTTGGTATGTCAATGTTTTGCTTGAAAGCATTTACTTGTAAGTAAATATTATAGGAAGACTTGGGCCTTAGTGAAGGGCTTTGCTGATAAAATGATGTATTATTTATTGCATGGATTTCTAGTTTTAATTCTGATGCTGCTTAGGTGCAGAAAAATATATGACTTACTCATACAGTTAAAGAAAGCCTTCCCACGATCCATTTATTCCTCTCTGGCATATGCTTTGAATTTGGCACCCTAGTTTCTTCTTGTTAAACATACTTAAAAAAAGAAAACTATACAAATATTTATTTATTTATTGTTAGCATTTCTATGCTGCCCTTCTCCTGAAGGACTCAGGGTGGCTCACAAAGGTTAAAATAAGAATAAACAATCAATTAATTAGTTTAAATTGAAAACAACAATTAAAAATCAATTAAAAACAACTAAAAATATTTAAAAAAAAACCCCACCATCAGGTCAGCCAATTTGTTGGAATAGCCACGTCTTGAGGTCGCGGCGGAAGGAGCGGAGGTCAGGAGCCGTCCAGAGTTCAGTGGGAAACCCACCCCAGAGGGTCGGTGTGCCCACCAAGAATGCCCTCGCCCTGGGGGCCACTAGCTGACATTGTCTGGCTGACAGCACCCTGAGGAGGGCAGCCCTATGTGAGCGCACAGGGCAGTGGGAGGAAGGCAAAAGGTGGTCCTGCAAATACCCTGGGCCTATGCCATGTAGGGCTTTATAGGTATGTACCAGCACCTTGAAGCAGATCCAGAGGACACCGGTAACCAGTGCAGCTCGCGCAGGAGAGGTGTCACACAGGAGTAATGGGAAGCTCCTATAACAACCCGCGCAGCCACATTCTGGACCAGCTGGAGCCTCCAGGTGCACCTCAAGTCAGCCCCAGGTAGAGGGCATTGCAATAGTCTAACCGAGACTACCATACAATTTACATGGTTAGAAACATGTCAGGAAGAAAGGTCTCTACCCATCTTTAGCCCAAGGTCTAAGGATAGGCCTTACTGATATTCAGTGATGATAGCACCTGCCATCTTGTGGTGAGTCACTGGTGCCTTGTTCCAATGCCCACCCTTTTCTTGACTGCTTGGAGACCGTGCTGACTAGTTTGCCACTTAAAGAACCAGCACTGAAACCTTAATCACCAATGGTATGTAATCTTGTAAGTAAAACTCTGAGCTAGGATACTATTTGATACGTTAATAATTACCACCCTTTTAAGTTTGTTCCAGCTTTGATATTTTCAACAGTATTGACAGAGTTTCTATTGAAAAATAGCCCTTAAAATCTGAGGAACGAAATCTTTGAATATGACTGAGACATTAAAAAAAAACCCAAACACCTGGCAATCGCGAAACACAGCTGCCCAACTTTAATCTGAGTAGAATTATTTTCTACTTTAATAATAAACATACAACCATACAAAGGATAAAGGTTCAGATATGGATATCACCAGCCTATATCCACTCCTGCCACTCTTTAATAATTAAAATCCTTTTGATTACAGAGAAAATGAAATGGCTTCAATATGAGTTACCAGGTCAACTGGATTGTGGGTTAACCAGGGGGAAAAACAGTTGCATCAATAAAAGCACTTATGTTCAAGCACCAGGTCAAGCCTAAGGAAATTGGACTCTTGACTGGAAACCGCTCAGACTTTAGTATTGTTATGTATTGTATGTAGTTGTCAGCCAGAGAGCAACGGGTGCCTCACAGGCAGTATTGAATAAAGATCTGTTAGAATTCAATCCAATTCAATTCAATTTATTCAATTTATATGCCGCCCAACTCCCAAAGGACTCCGGGCTGCTCACAATAAAAAACAAAATAGCAATACACTATAAAAAATTTAAAAACAAGTTTAAAACATTAAAACAACAGAAACACTCATATCCCGTCTGAGGCTAGATCTCGCCGAGTCACAATAGCCGGAAAAGCCAAGTTTTAACTGCTTTGCGGAAGGCCAATAGGGTGGAGGTAGTCCGGACCTCGGGAGGTAGTTGATTCCAGAGAGCCAGAACAGCCACAGAGAAGGCCCTTTCCCGCGTGTCCGCCAGACGACATTGTTTAGCTGATGGAACCCAGAGGAGACCGATCCTGTGGGATCATACCAGTCACAGGGAGATGCAGGGTAGGAGACAATTTTGGAGATAACCTGGTCCTGAGCCATGTAGGGCTTTATAGGTAATAACCAACACTTTGAATTGCAGCCAGAGATTGATAGGAAGCCAATGCAACTCGCGGAGAACTGGTGAAACGTGGGTGTACCTAGGGACACCCACAATAGCTCGCACGGCTGCATTCTGGACTAATTGAAGTCTCAGAATGCTCTTCACGAATAGCCCCAAGTAGAAAGCATTGCAATAATCCAGGCATGAGGTGGAATGGAGTTCAGGCTTGGTACTTGCACTGAAATGCCAGAGGAATTCTTGTTTCAATTAGGGTTTAGGAGCTAACTGGCATTGACCTCCCATTCTGTCAGCTACAACCAAACAATTGCATGGACAATTAACAAAAGATGTTCAGGCTGAGTTCTGAAAAGGGCAACATTTAAGGCTGGTTTCATTTTTTCACCTATCTTGGATATTTGTTAGAAAGTTTGAAAAAGTTTTGAAAAAAACCAAGGATGGCTGTATTTAAAGTCCCATATTTTTCCAATTGGAAATTAGTTTTATATCTTGTGCCCAGCACAAATTGAAAGAGTAAATCTGTAATACTTCTTTGTTACTCTAATGAAGAGAGCTAGCTGGTTTCAGCCCATATGAACTTGTGGTACTGATTTTCAACAGCTAGTCCATTCAAAATGGAAGCCTTTATCCTCTCTCCGAATCAGCTTAATTATATACACAACACACAAGGGCTTGTGTATTGGTTGCTATTATTGAGCTAAATAAATGCAGGGCACAACAAGCCTCTATAGTATTTAGAACATAGAATAAATTTGAAGGAACTAAATAAAACAAGGAAGCCTTGAGATATATTAGAGTAGTATTATCACTTAAAGCAGGATACAAAGTTAGGTCTCTCCTGAACTCCAGCTGGAAATTAAATGAAAATACCATGTTTCCCTGAAAATAAGTCTGGGTCTTATATTAATTTTTCCTCTAAAAGATGCATTAGGGCTTATTTTCTGGTCAGGTCTTATTTTTGGGAAAATAGGGTACTAAATGCATCCATCTGGCTGACAATCTTAACTGGGGCTTATTTTGGGGGTAGGGCTTATATTATGAGCATCCTGAAAAAATCATGCTAGGACTTATTTTCCAGTTGGGTCTTGTTTTCAGGGAAACAGGGTAAGATAGAGAAAAGTTACTGATTTAGAATAAGTGCAGATCTCCAGAGCTAGATGAATTTTATCCTAGAGTACTACAAGAGTTTGTTGATGCCAAATCTCTATTTTTGTCTTTGAGAACTCTCACAATACATCAGTGGAGCACATATGACTTCCTTGACTCATTAAAAGGGGAAAAGGGAAATCTAGATAGATATGGATCAATCTGACATTAATACCTGAAAAGATTCCACAGTTCCTAAAAAGATTAATCAGAAAGCAATTTGGAAATGATGTAATGATCACTAGGAGTATGGGTTCTCTTATTTCATTTTTTTTATCCAAGAAACCCCCAGAATACTGTGAAAATGCTCTGGACATAATGCAACCTAACTGCAACAAAGCATTTGCCAAAGTACCCAATGACATTTTTATTAGTAAGCTAGTTAAAGTTTGATTTGATGACATCACAATTCAGTGAATTCACAGCTGGTCAGAAACTGGTACTCAAAGAAAGCTCATCCAAATGGAATGAAGTATTAAGTGGGGTACCCCAGAGTACAAACTTAGACACAATATTTCTCTTTAAAACCGTGGAGTGGGAAAAGACCGTTTAGGTAATTGAATCTGAACACTCAACCTGCTCCGAGCAGGCATCTGAATTAAATTCTCCTCAACTTTGAGTTGTCTGACTCTTCTTAGATACCCTTTCTCATTATATGGATAAAGCAATTGGAAGAAATGTTTACTTTCTAGGGGGCACAAAACCTGACAGGATCAGTAATATTCTAAAGGAGAAACAAAATGGCACTGAAAAGTCAAAAAGAATGTTAGTTTCATCAACAGAACCACAGGATGTTAGCATTAATCCAGGAAGGAAGAGTGCTCATGTATTCTGCTGTTGTCACACCCCATTATACATATACTGTATATTCAGTTCTGGGCACCTCACTTCCAGTTTAGTACAAATGAGAAGAGCAAAAGATTATCAGGGGAATGGAATGGAAAGTAATCCTAAGGGGAGAGACTGAGATATTTTTAGCTTTGAGAAAATATGGCTAAGAAGGGATCTAATAGTATTTTCCAAGTACTTGATAAAATGTCAGGCCAATGAAGGTCAAGACCCGTTCTCTATCATTGTGGAGTGCAGAACACAAAATCATGATTTTAAGGCAAATTTAAGTTAAATGTTAGAAAAAGAACAGGGGTAGGACCAACAAAGGAAAGAAAAAGATAATTTCCTTTCCTTTTCAAGCAGAAACTGGATGACCATTTCTCAGGGATGCTTTAATTGGAATTCCAGCACTGAGCCCTTGATCAGACTTCATAAACTAAATGGCCCTTTCTAATCCAATTAAATGCTGTAATCTAATTGTGTAGCAGCCCTAATTTATTTCTATAAAGCATGCAATAGTCTAGATTGGTCAAATGAAAATGGCCTATTGGGTATCATGTTTCTGTCTTCATGTGAATCTGCTAACAAGGAAAGGAAGGCAGGATCATTCTTCCTTGTGATTGCTGTTCACATTATGTTGAAAGTCCTTTCCATGCAGACAAGCCTTATACAACAATAAGGTAAAGGTTCCCCTTGCACATATGTGCTAGTCGTTCCCGACACTAGGGGCCGGTGCTCATCACCATTTCAAAGCCGAAGAGCCAGCGCTGTCCGAAGACGTCTCTGTGGTCATGTGGTCAGCATGACTAAATGCCAAAGGCACACAGAATGCTGTTACCTTCCCACCAAAGGTGGTCCTTATTTTTCTACATGCATTTTTTACGTGCTTTTGAACCGCTAGGTTGACAGAAGCTTGGACAAGTAACGGGAGCTCCTCCCGTTACATGGCATTAGGGATTCGAACCACTGAACTGCCGACCTTTCAATTGACAAGCTCAGCGTCTTAGCCACTGAGCCACCGTGTACATATACAACAATACTTGGTCTATTTCTGAATCTTTAAGAAAAAAAGCTCCTATATCATGGATAGGATTAACATGCACCCAATTTATATGTACATTAATTCTTTCAGCGCTATCCCAAAATTTTATAAACATCAGGAGCCATAATTAGGATCTCATTCCTTTCATGTTGTATATGCAACATGAAAGGAATGTATGTGGAAATCTGTATGCAATTTGACAAAGGTGACAGAATCAGTACACTTCCAATTTGGTGTTTTCTTTTGTTTTCCTATTGAAAGGATCCCTCCAGATAACTCTTTGTGGCCTTACTGGAATTGCCATTTCATCCCAATTTTCAGAAAAGCTTTCTCTCACACAGTTACCCTTTGAAATTCAGCTGGATGAAAAAAACCTGCTCAATCTTATCGCTGGGTTTTACTTATCTTGTATTTTTTTTTATTGATGTTTTGTATTGTACTTTATACCTTATTGCTTAACCGTTGCTTCCTAATAATGAAGATGACAAATTTAACAAATATATACAATGATTCCATTCAAAGGGAATTCAAAGTATACTTGTCCGGCAAGATGCAAAACTTTCTATCAATTTTAAAATGTAATAATATTAATTTTGAGTTGGCTTGGACACTAATACATTTTTCAGTCATACTGTCCTTGTATGGAACTGACAGGCCGAACTGACAGTAGTTAGAATGCAATATTGCAGGCTAACTCTGCCAACTGCCAGCAGTTCGATTCTCACTGGCTCAAGGTTGCCTCAGACTTCCATCCTTCCAAGGTTGATAAAATGAGGACCCAGATTGTTGGGGGCAATATGATGAATCTGTAAACTGCTTAGAGAGGGTTGTAAAGCACTGTGAAGTGGTATATAAGTGCTAGTGCTATCTTATCTGACACTAGTAGTCATGGCAGACCTTCACTATCAGCTTTGCCTTAACTTTTTCTAAGGGTTACTGCCCTCACTTTCACAATATCCTGATTGATACTTCTGCTGCTTTAAGATGTGAGGCTTCAAATATGGGAATATATTTGCTTTGTGCTGTCTGCTTCATGCTCTTGCCATATGCATTGGGTTGACCTCTGTCAGACGAAAAATGTTGAATTTTACAGTCTGACCCAGCAAAATTCCTTCAATGATCTTATATTGTGGTAGCCATATATGGCTCTTTCTTGGGAATGCACTGGCATTTTAATGTTGACTTTTGCCACTGGCATAGAATCTGCGTACCTGTCCTACGAAGATCTGTGTGTCCTTGAAATGTAATAGGAGAATATAGTATAGCTTTCACGATCAGTTAAAAACTACAACATTGCTTCATGAGCAAAGATAAGCTGATCTTTACAGCAATTTATAACGTACAAAGCAGACAAATATTTTATGTGCATAAACAAAAGATAATGTGTTTTTATTACATTTACAATAAACATGGGCCTTGAAAGAACAGAACATTCATATTTTATTTTTAGAAAATGAAGGATGACACACCTATAATACAATTGCTAAGCCTATAAACATCCTCAGTATGCCTCTTGCCTATTTGTGATATATAAAGGATGAACAGATTGCTTTTGGGATTTTTGTTTGTTCTGTTTTTGTTTTAAGGCCATTTTAAGAGCTGTTGAATTTCTCAGCTATTGTCTGGTGAATTTATGTCTCACTCATATGTTGGGTTATAAACCCTTCAAGATCCAGATCTGGTGGGCATCTATAAATGGGATTTTCTCATCTTGCCTTGAAGTTCATTAACTTGAAATCGTGTAGGAGAAGTTGCACCTAAAATACCTGCCTTTTTTATAAAAAGAAATTGTGTCACTGTTTGACGCTTCATTGGGAAGGGGTTTTTGCATCAAAGCAGCTAGCAGGGTCATACAGGTGCAGAGAGTTAAATGCCAAAATACTGTTTACTGTACTCATTGTGGAATTCAATGATATTCAGTCTGTAAAAAACTAGGTAGCCCTAAGGCATAAGGCTTTCAGTTTGAGATGAACAAAAAATTAGATAAAATAGATTTGTACTGTACATTAAAGCAGGATTTTTGTGTTTAAATAGCTAAATATGCAAATAGCAAATTTAAGTGGAAATGTATAATATGATATAAAGTCATAAAAATAAAGTAATTACTGGTAGTCCTCGATGTACAACCCCAATTGAGGCCAAAATTTCTGTTGCTAAGTGAGACAGTTGTGAAGTGAATTTTGCCCCATTTTATGACATTTTCTGCCACAGTTGTTAAGTGAATCACTGCAGTTGTTAAATTAGTAACACAATTGTTATGTAAATCCGGCTTCCCCACTGACTTTGTTTGTCAAAGGTCACAAAAGGGCCCCAGGACACTGTAACCGCCGTAAATATGAGTCAACTAATTGAATTTTGATCACGTGATCACAGGGATGCTGTCATAAGTCATTTTTTTCAATGCTGTTGTAACTTTGAAACATCACTAAATGAACTGTTGTAAGTCGAGGACTAATACAAATACAAATGCTCAAACAAAAAAACTGAAGTTTATTTTAGTGACGGTTTATTTGATTAATAGATTGTCAGTGTACATCACTACATGGAATAAAAATATTAAAACTTGAACCACTAGATTTCAGTAATACACAAATACTCCATCTGTTCGTTTGTTTTATTGAATATTTATTTTATATAATTAACAATCAAAACAGTACTTTAATTAGTTTAAAGTTTTCAGTGTGCATGCGAAATATTAAGAGAAAATATTTCATTTTTCAATAAACTTGTAGTAGAACAGGGATATCAAATTTGATTTCATTAAGGCCTGCATCAGGATTGTGTTTGACCCAGGGGTGGGCTCTACTTACCTTTACTACCGTTTCTGATTATGCACATGCTTTGCGTGTGATTGGCACACGCGAGCGAAGCGAGCACGCATGCCGAATGCACGCTCCGTGCATGTGCAATAACTTTTTTGGGGGAAAAAAACTCAAAAAAAGCATTCTGCACATGCGCGGAGTGCGCGTTCGGCAGAGAACCGTAAGTACGAGCGCGCGGGTGGGCCCAGCTCCCGGTCACGGAGAACCGGTTGGGTGACGTCACAGCATCACCGTTACCGGATTGTGCGAACCGGCCCGAACCGGGAGCAACCTACCACTGATTTGACCTCAGGGGAGCCGAGGTGGGCATGGCCAGGGTGGGTGTGGCCAGTTCAATATCACTTATGTCAGGGGACTTGTAGTAGCCAAGTGCCAAGGCAGGACTTCCTTCAGACCCTCCATCCCTCCCTCTCTTTATAATCTCCCTCCTTCCTTCCTTCCTTCCTTCCTTCCTTCCTTCCTTCCTTCCTTCCTTCTTTCCTCAGTCCCTCGGAGCTCCGTTTTCGCTAGCAGAGGCAATACAGGCTTGTCGTTTGCTGTTTCTACGGTGGCCCTGTGGGCCAGATCTAAGAACGCCATAGGCTGAATCCAGCACGCAGGCCTTGAGTTTAACACCTCAAGAATATCACTAATCTGCAATAGCAATTCAGGTATTGATGATACATGACCTCAAGCATTATGTCATTCACTTATCTATAATACACATTCTGCTGCAATTCAGTATGATTCTGAGTAAGTCCTTTACGTTATGAATTAATGAACATCTGTTACATTTTGTATAAATCTGAGTATAAAATGATGCCATGTGGGTAAAGCTGAGACAACAGACAAAACCACAAACATGGAATTGGAACGGAAATCGAAATTGAAAGAAGAGATTTTAGGAAACTCAGTGCAAAACACCAAGCAAAGAGAAACAATAATATTGTTTGAAATGACTGAATAATAATATAAAGAAATATATCACTTTGTATTATTATACTGGGAATGTGTCCAAATTCCCATTCTGACTTCTGTGGATTAGAGTGGAGACAATAAAGCTGAGAGAGAGATAAGCATAGAATTTTCACTCTATTTACTGAAATTTTTAAAGAGGTATACATTGGGTTTGGTATAGTGTTTAAGGTATCAGACTAGAAACTGGAATGCCGTAAATTCTAGTCCTGTCTTAGGCACAAAGCCAACTAGAGTGACCTTGGGCAAACTACTTTTGAAACGTTGCCAAGAAAACTGCAGAAACCCATCTAAGCAGTTGCCAGGAGTTAACACTAATTCAAAGGCACACATGCACAACCCACCCCACCCCCAAAAACCATGACTGTATTATCCCTGTGAGTTTCCCAATGTTTTTCAGTGGACCAATAAACGCATTTCATTTTGCTATTGTGTAGAAATGCCATAAATGGGAACCCAAATGATTCCCTCCCCCCACCCATTCTCTTTATCAGATAAGATCCTTTCCTTCCTTTGTGGAAACTAACAAGGCCTATCTTATTTAACACAGCTCAGATCTCACACATGTAGCTTCTATGACTCAGGAAAAGACACAGTAACACGCAGCTGGCCTTTCATGTGGAGAAAGATTACACAAAAGCAAATATTTCCTTCCCTCTTCTCCAACTTGGCTTATCATGCAGCTCTGAAGTTTGCTGCATCCAACAGTTTTTTTAGTTCCAACAAGGTAGGGTAAGAGCAATTCAAATAAACTTAAATTAAAAAAGCACTATTTTTTTCAAGAGTGAAAGTCATATTTGGCTGAAATGTTATACATCAGAGACTATAGTCTGAAAAGTACAGGTAATCCTCGACTTACAACAGTTTGTTTAGTGACCATTCAAAGTTACAACAGCACTGAAAAATGTGACTTATGGCCATTTTTCACACTTATGACTGCTGCAGAATCCCTGTGTGAATTTTATTAAACATAAATGCTTGAACTCAAATGCTTGGCAATTTATTTATTTATTTATTTATTTATTTATTTATTTATTTACTTATTTACTTATTTACTTACTTACTTACTTACTTACTTACTTACTTACTTACTTACTTACTTATTTATTTATTCGATTTATAATGCCGCCCTTCTCCCGAAGGACTCGGGGCGGCTCACAAACTTCAGAAACAGACAATCAATAAATTAAGTTTAAAACTCAAAATTAAAATTGAACTATTTAAAATGCATTTAAAACAATTTATAATAAAACCCCTGTCAGTCAGCCAATTGATTCATATTTATGATGGTTGCAGTATCCTGGGGTCACCTTTTGCAGCCTTCTAAGAAGGAAACTTAATGCAGAAGCCAGATTCACTTAACAACCATTTGACTACCTTAACAACTGCAGTGATTCACTTAACTGTGGCAAGAAAAGTCGCAAAATGGGGCAAAACTCACTTAGCAACCATTTCGCTTAGCAACAGAAATTTTTGATTCAACTGTGGTCATAAGTCAAGGACTACCTGTAGGCCGAATCAGGAAAATGTCTCAAATTAATTTCAATTGAAAAATGCATAAATGTATTTAAATGCAAATGAAAATCATTAAATTGTACACGAGTTTAATAGTTTTATGTTTCCCAGTAGAAATCACAATCCCAGGTCAATTTTTGCATAAGTACTGGGAGTACTGCATCCAAGGCTGGAGAATGTGGACAACAAGATTGCCAATAAGGATGCAGCCTTATGGAACTTCTTTTTTAAATCAAACTAGTGTATGTCTGTGTGTGTGTGTTCTTTTAACATACTCACTTGAAATTTTTGAGGAAAAGTTGAGGAGGGGGAAGAGGAGGAAGAGGAAGATATCTATCCAGTTGTGTCCAACTCTTGGTGATTCTATGGGCCAGGTCTCTCCACATCTTCTGATCTTATACTACTTCTTTAAGTTGTTCTATGCTCTGGCTGGCATCAGGTTTGATGGTGTCCAGTTGCCGTGTTCTTACACCAAATATGTTGTATGTTATCATACATGCTCAGACTTCAGATTGCCTACATCATCTCTAACCAATCTAGAACACCCTATTCAGAGCTGAAGAAGCTTCTTGGATGAGAAGCGAAATGTCTTCAAAGAAAAACCAGAAAGTCCAGTTGCTTCTTGAAAAAGCACCTTTGGGAAAACCATGACCTGGATGACTGAGACACTCTAAGCAGAAAATAATATAAATACTAAATTCAGTGGGAATTGCATTTGGGTAAAGATTGCATTCTAGTGCATCTGCTTTTTTGTTTGTTTGTTTGTTTAATTTTTGGTAGATTTAGGCTGCTGAGTTTGCAAATTTTGCAAAATGAAGCAGTGGCCTTTGAAGCATCCTAATATTAGCCATTGGGTTCAAATTGGATACCACTCTTTATTGGCAATCTTCCAACAGCCCTCGACCTGCCCGAGTACCAAAACCATCAATAAAAAAACAGCAGGAAGTAGAATATTTATCTTCACTTGTGCTCAGCAGCCAAGTACAAGTCAGCAGAAATGATGGGAAGCAGCAGGTGAGATATTTTCTTTCCTGTTTGGCCAGGTTGATGCAGTTACTTGATAGGGCTGCTAATTCCCTGGGTGCAGTTTGCATCCCAAAGGGTTCCATCTTGTTATTAGTCTCTGATTAATTTGCCCCATTCGTTATTAATGTACCAGGAAGCATCATTTCACCCAGAGAGGATTGGCTGTCGTCATAATAAAAGTCACCTTTTCCACACAAAAAAAATATCATGATTGGGAAATATCCTGTTCAAAAGAAAAGCTCCAGTGGAATGGGCGCTTCGTACCACTGGCAAGGGAGAAAAGCATCTGTCCATAGTCTCCAGTAGTAATGCACTTATGGGTTATTCTTTCTCTGCAATCTCTGGCTGAATCTTGGTCATTATTTTGCTATCTTTACCTACCAATATCATTGCCACCCTTATGCTCACCAAATTTAGTCCTGTTCTGTTCAGTTTTTGAAGAGTTCTTCTGCCACCAGATAGGCAGGTGGGCAGGCAGAATCCCAGGATCTTTTATTTAATTTCTTTCCAACATTCCATACTGATCTGGATGTGTTGCACACGGTTGTGAAATGAATTGCCTGAAGAATGTTTGTGCAAATGACAATACTGTAGTAGCTGGGAATTATTTTAAATGGGTCTAGGACAACTCGCTGCAGCCAACTCACCATGGAAAAAAGAATTACACTAATATTGAAGAAATGGTGGAATAGAATCATTAAAGAAAGGATGCAAAAGGAGGGAGAAAATGAAATGTGAACGACTAAAATTAAAATAATTTTTAAAAATTATTTTAAATAATTAAATTGAATTGCTGACTTGTTCCATGGCAAGTTGGCCGTGGCAAGTTGGCAATGGCGAGTTGGCCACAGTGAATTGTTCCATTCCATTTTTAAAATGGGTATATGGGAAGCACGTAGCTCATGACCTATTTACAGAGGTTCTCTAGCTGAGATTCTATGTAGTTCAGAGAACCCCCAAATCCCACTCCTGGCTGGCCCCACCTACTCCACCCCCTCCCGGGAGTCTCCATGCAGCCCTTTTGGGGTGCAGGAAAGTGCAGGGTACATATGGAGGCTCGGGGAAGGTGAAAAATGGGCCTAGCGGAAGTTGGGAAGGCCGGAAACGGGACTGTGTCCAGCCTCCAGAGGACCTCCGGAGCCTGGGGAGGCTGTTTTTGCCCTCCCGGAGGCTTGAGGAAAGCTCCAGAGCCGGGGGGAAGGCAACCTCCCCCCTGCCATGGTGTAGGAAGCTGACTAGGCCATGCCCACCATGGCCACGCCCACCCAGCAAGCAGGCAGAAAACCGCTTGCTAAAATGTTTGAAGCCCACCTCTGATTAGAGCTAAGAGATGTGTAAGTGGACAGCCACTTGTTGAAAATGGGATAGGATCTCCCGCTTGAGCAGCGGGTTGGATTAGAAGACCTCCAATGTCCCTTCCAAGTCTGTTATTCTGTATTCTATTCTGCATTCATGAGTATAGCAGTGGATGCTTTAACTCTCTTTGAAGAGACCACAGGTAGTTCTCAATTAGCAATGTTTTGTTTAGTTTGTAGTTATAACGGCACTTGAAAAAAGTGACTTATAACTGTTTTTCACACTTACAATCTTTTTTTTTTTTTAATCCCATTTATATCCCGCCCTTCTCCGGAGACTCAGGGCGGCTTACAATTAAGCACAAG
>JANHFM010001801.1:200074-221092 GCA_032468115.1 Grayia smithii | reverse complement strand
AGGGATTCGTTTTTCCCTCCATAACTGTAACCAATCAGAGGTGATTTGTGAGCTTATGCCCTTTTATGGACATAACAAGAGCCTTTCTCTGTTTCATCAGATGATTATCTACAGAGGATTCTAGAGGAAATGGTTTATCTGGATCTATTTGGATCAAAATGAACAATGATTAAAGTTATTGTGATAGGTGGTTGGTCTTCATTGAGATCTAAATCTCACATGCTAGCTTCTGTATCTATTTATAGTACTCTTATGGTCATCCAGATTTTTATATCTGGTTATGGAAACCCTATTTGAAATGGAAGACTAATCTTCAATTCACAGAGAAATTAGAGTATTATAAATAAAGAATATTATCTTTCCTTGGTAGATGGGATATAGTAGGGCTGGAATGAAAAATTCTGGGTCATCTTCCTTTTGACTAAGTATGGTTATTCTCATACATCTTATCAGTTATGGTAAGTGAGCTACCATGACTTCCTATGTTCGAAGTTTTATGCAATGAATAAAAAAATGATAAAACCTAAGACAATGAACATCTGTCATGTTTTAAGTGTGTTGTTGTTATGACTATCTGGTCCCATTGGTCCCTTGCTCTGAATCTTACAGCTATATTGTTTGAATCCAAAATAGCTTGTCTAAATAAAGTGGAATTTTATAGTTTTCATTTTCAAGACGGAATCAGTTGCATAGAACATTTTGTTTTTTAATTTAGGCCTAGAAACTCTGTTTATATATATTTATATCATATATTTTTATATATATTTATAATGGGTTGCTCCCGGTTCTATCTGGTTCTTAGAACCGGTAGTAAAATAGGAGGGAGGCTCTGCCCACCCCACCCCAACGTCATAAGGAGGTGATCTGCACAGAAACTTCCGCGTATGTGCAGAAGAGTGTGCGCTCCCGCTGCGAACCGCTAGTAAAAGTAAGTAGAACCCACCTCTGATTGATATATTCTCTCCCTTGACCAGGTAAAGAAAGACAAGTTCTGAGTATATCAGCTTCTTCTCACTAGGAAGACATAGGTAAAGATTCCCCTGTATATGCGTGCTAATCATTTCTGGCTCTAGGGGTGGTGCTCATCTCTATTTCTAAGTTGAGGAGCCAGCAGTGTCCGAAGACGTCTCCATGGTCATGTGGCTGGCATGACTAAATGCCAGAGTGCTGTTATCTTCCCACCAAAGTGGTCCCTATTTTTCTACTTGCATTTTTTACGTGCTTTTGAACTGCTAGGTTGGCAGAAGCTGGGATAAGTAATGGGAGCTCACTCCATTATGGAGTGCTAGGGATTTGAACTACTGAACTGCTGGCCTTCCGATCGACAAGCTCAGCACACCACATCCCCCCAGGAAGACATAGTATAATACTATTTCCTTTAACCCGATAAAAAGCTTTGACATTTGAATATGTCCTTTGTACTCATTTGCAGTATTAAGATTTATCCTTAGACTCTATTCATATGATACACCAGGCTAAAACCAAAATCAGCCTTGCACATGCAATCCCCCCTCTGTGTGATCAGTGTGTCACAGAAAATTAATGGAATAAATCATGGTTAAGTATAAGTAATACATTGTAGTTAGGCCCCTTCTTTTTTTTACATGAATTACAAGAGATGAGGTAGTCTGTGAACATGGAGACTTTATTTTCTTTCTTAGCTAGGATTAAGGCCAGGGGTGAAATCTAAAAATTTTCCCTATCGGTTCTGTGGGCATGGCTTGGTGGTGGGGGTTTCCTGTGAGTGGGCGTGACTAAGTTGACTTCACTCAGAGCCATGCCCACTAAGTCACCTGACCCCCAATCCCACCAAGCCACACCAACAGAACCCGATAGGAAATTATTCTTTTCCTTTAAATCAGGGGTGGGCAATTATGGCTCTTTCAAGACCTGTGGACTTTAACTCCCAGAATTCTTGAACCAACCATGCTAGTACAGGAATTCTGGGAATTGAAGTCCACAAGTCGTAAAAGAGCCATAATTGCCCATCCCTGATTTAAAGGAAAAGAATCATGCAGGCGAAGCAGGCTGTAGCGCGCCTCTTGCCAAGGAAGCCTGCGATCGCTCAGCCAGGGCAGACTCCATGGGCCAATGCAGCCCCCGCGGAGTCTGCCCTGGCTGAACAATTGCACTGCTTCCCTGGCAACAGGCCCCCCGATTCCCCCCCCCAGCTCCAGGGAAGGTGCCAGGCCACAGGCCTGCGCAGGGGAGGCGCACCATGCGGGGCTTTCTGGTTGCGCCGGGACTTTTCAGCTTGGTGCACCTGGTGGGCACAGATGGAGCCATGGCTCCCGTGAGAGCTTTCACAGGACAGGTGGCTTCATCTGCACCTGCCGGGTGCGGCGAGCTGAAAAGTCCCGATGCAACCAGAAAGCCCAGCGCGACCGCCTGGGAGCTCCTCTAGCCCGCCCGGGCACTTCCCCTGCACGGGCCAGCTCCTGTTGAGGATACGCTGTCCCTCCTCGGCGGAAGCGCCTCTCACCCGCTTCCCCGCTGAGCAGCAGGACTGACCTGGCAAGGCCTGGTGCTTCTGCCCACGTGCGAGCAGGAGGAGGAGGAGGGCAGCGGTGATGGCATTTGGGTGCGGAGGCAGGTTGGGCATGTGGGCCGGCAGGCTGGGCCTCACCTTTCGGGCCCCGGAACTGCTTTCCTGGCCGGAGCAGCAGGCCGAGTGCGGCTGGGTGCACGCGCGCTCCCTCGGCCCATCTGCAGGTGGCACTGCTCAGGGCGGGAACAGCGGCATGGTGGGAGTGGGTCCCTCAGGTGCGGAGATTCGTGGGCATGGCCAGCCGGCAATCACTACTGGATCGCCGAACCAGGCCCCAGTCTCCGCTACCGGATCGGCTGATCCGGCCCGATCCAGTAGCATTTCACCCCTGATTAAGGCCCCAGCTGACCCTAAGTGATACTAACCAAGACTCAGCTGATAGATTGGTGTCTGTTTTTAATTCTTTTTGGAGCTACGCAAGACCACACCTGTCTTAACTCCACCTGCAATTGTCTGCATAGCCAGAGGTAGTTAAGATAAGGTTAAAAATCATTCTGTAGGAGTGAGTTTGTCATTGTGCCTTATTTCAGCAGAAATGCATCAATTAGCACTGATTGTACTTGATAATTAAAATGATTTACACATCAGATGGTGTTACTGACATTTGGGGCAACCACCTGTGCCATCTCCTGTAGCCAGAAGTGATGAGATTTGTAGTTCTTTTCCCCTTTCTTCCCTTATCATTATAATGGGGGGGGGGGAATGATTTTAAAGTAATTTTGCCTTTTTTTTCTCTTCTAAATGATAAATTAACTCAAGGCAATTCTTTTTCCTTTGATAAAGCTTTTCATAAGGTTGGGCCTTACAAAATCTTTTCCAGCTTGTTACTGAATCTTTTCCAGCTTGGGAGAAAAAGGTAGCGCTGATACATTTCTTTTTTTCAGCTTTATTGGTTTATATGTCTAAAAAATGTGAATGTTGGCATCTGAGGCACAAAACCTGGCTCAGACTCAGCTCTCGTCTCAGTCATGGGCTCCTACAGAGAAATGTTCAAGCTTCATTATAAAGACAAGTTGGGAGAAATTAATGGCTGCAAGACTGTAATTTTGACAAGGCTGTTATTGGCAATGTCAGGATTTTGTCACTCCCTCTCTTTGCTTCCGTTGAATTCCCGGGTGTGTTTACTTCAGGCTGAAATATTCTCAGTTCATTCAGCAATTCTGTAAGGACTGCTTTCCATAGTTAAAAAATAGGTCTACTTGAATGTTCAGAAGTAAATACAATTAATTAAGAACTTTTAAAGGTACAAGCATACGTCCCCTCCCACTTCTCCAGGCAAGTAACATTTGTCAAGGAAGTGTGTATTAAAGAAAACACGAATAGCATAAAAAGGAGCAAAATTAGCAAGGAGTGAGTTAGATAACTTCATTTTTTTTTCTTGCTTTGAATTTGGTAATAGGCAAAGTACAAGTCATAGAGTCTGAGTATGAATGAATAAGCTTCATATTTTCAAAACAAATTTTTTATTGAATTGTATTAGGAAATAATCCTGGAAATATGTCTAGCAAGTTACTGGCTTTTAGATGTTCAAAAGACACTGAGCAATATAATATTTTTTATCTAAAGTAATTCCTAGACAGCTTAGTCCTAGAAACATTAGTTAAAAATATTTTTTATAGAATGTGAAAGTCCCACAGCTATCAGTTCTGGGTCCTGTTTCTTAAGAAATAGTTGATAGTACAGATTGATCTGTAACATTGACTTAATGAATTAATTGTTGCTTGCTGTAACAGACTCAACTCCAGTTGTGAACATTTTAGTGAGATTTTATATCACGGTCCTTCCCAAAATAGGGATTGGATCGTATCCTAACTACAGCCTTATATCCAAATGTAGATTTGAGGCTGGTATAAGTCTTCAAAGGGACATTTCACTTCATTTGAGGCTTGGATACATCAGTGTCTTGCTTCTAAGCAAAAGGGTACAATGACACTTTCTCATAAGCTAATGTCACTTCACTCCTGTTTGGAGCTGAAGTAGCTCCAACAGTCATAGTAGGTCCTGAGATTTTCATTGCTGCTTTATCATAGATTATCCTTTTAACAAGGTGCATGCAATTCTGACTGTCCAGATTCTGATAATATTAGCATCTTACCTGATATAAAAACCTTTTAACTCAAAATGGATGGAATTCAGTTGCTATAATTTCTATGAATGTTTTGAGCACTTTTGAAATCATTTCTAAAGGTGAATTTTCAGTTATTATGGGCTTTTGCATCTTGGGGAAACAAAGATAGGTACTCCTCAACATACAACCATTCGTTTAGTGACCATTCTGTTACAATGGCACTGAAAAAAGTGACTTAATGACTGTTTTTCACATAACTATTGTAGCATCCCCTGGTCATTTTATCAAAACTCAAGATGCTTGGCAACTGACTTATATTTATGACAGTTGTAATGTCCCAGGGTTTTGCAACCTTCTGACGAGCAAAGTCAATGGGGAAATCATATTCACTTAACAACCATGTTACTAACTTAACTGCAGTGATTCACTTAACAACTGTTAATAAGAAAGATCATATGAGGCAAAACTCACTTAATGGGCATGGCCAGCTTGACATCACTTCTGTTGGGGCTGCCTGTGGTGATCTGCGCACTCTGCCAGCGAAAACAGGCTCTTGAGCTCCATTTTTGGCTGCCACGGCCTCCTGCAACCCTCTGCCAGTGAAAATGGAGCAGCCCTGGCAGAAGCACCGCAGGCCGGTCCTTCGCTGTTTCCAGGGCGGTCCTGCAGGCTAGATCTAAGTATCTCATGGGGAAGATCCAGCACCTGGGCATTGAGTTTGACACCCTGCTCTAGATCATGAGTTTTTAAAGTTGTATTCTGATTTTTTTTATCTCAGTATAGTAATTTCTAGATGATTTCTCAGTTGGTAAATGTATCTGTAACTTTGACATAAAGAAAGCAAAACCTAGATAGATAATCCAGAATATCCTTACAGGACTGGAAAAAGATACAGTAAATATTATTAATGTGAACTGAATTTTGGAGCCAAGCTGTATTGCAGACTTTTGTTTATCCATTCATATTATTTTCACTAAATTATTGGTACTAAACAACTTTATTTGGCAGAATCCCCCTTGGAAATTTTCATGCATAGAGTACACCACCCTGTTGAAATTGTGAATTTTTTTTCACTTCCAAGCTTTATTATTTAGCCTGGTTTATAAATTAACTGAGAATTTTAGAATGTGCTTCTCTTTGCATTTGTTAGCTCTGTTGCAGCACTTTATAAAATTTGCAGAGCAAAACATTAACCTTAATTTACCTCAGAATCCTTCTTGGCAATTAATTCAACCCAAGCATTGTTACTTAGATGCTGTAGTGCCTTTGCTCCTTCTGGATTTCATTTTGAGCATCTTTTTGAGAAAACTCCGATATGGGTTTCTTATGTTGTTTTGTAAATGATGCAACCTTCAAGCCATTTTAGGCAGGCAGTTCATATTTTAACTGTAGAAAAAATATGGTTTGTAAATATTTATGTAACACTGAAAGGTTAGTATTTATATAACACTGAAAGTTGAATTTGCTAATTGCATTTTTGTATGCCTTAAACTTTATTGTTGCTATCATTATTATAAAGTAGATGAAGTAATGGAATTTGCAGAACTAACAATGGGAATCAGAAGGCAAAAAACAGTGTCATGGCATTGTAGCATAAGCCCCTTCACTTTCTGATGCATTATGGTGTTATACATCTACCCAAGAAAAGCATAGATGGTAGCAATATGCTTTCATTGTTTTCATGAAAGCAGCAAGGTCCTTTGGATGCCCATAAAACTAAATAGAGATATTTTTAATCAGTATTTTAAAAGATGATTTGTTCAACACATTTTCACAAAAGCCAAAGGCACTTGATTGCACAGCTTCTAGGCCACTGATTTGGAATAGTTTTAGCTAAATTATATTTGTTTTAGGCAAGCATTAAGTAAAAAAAAATATGTAGGGAAGGAAGCCAGTATCTTGAGAAATGATCCACATGGATATTATTCTTCAGGCTAACAATGTCTAATTGAGAATTTTTAGCATGCGTTATCTATGTGACATAGATAACCAATAAGAACTATAGAATAAATGCATATATTACACCCAGAAAATTCAATGAGACTGTTTTGGAAGGAATTAGAATTCCCAAATTGAAATTTGTGGATTATAAACAACAACGAACATCTTAAGCAATTATTATTTGTTAATATCAAGGATCTTCCCAATCAGTTTTTGAAAAAGGCACTATCCTGGAAGTTGGTAGATTTTATACCCAAATCACATCAATATTCAGCATAGAGTAGTATACTGATAGCACTGTGACCAGGCATCCCAAAAATTATTGACTTTACTTTATTTGCAATGTAGTGTTTCAGGAAATTGCATTTGGGCTGTGGGTGAACATTTCCTTTATCTATCTAAATGGACAGTGCATATTTCCTTGCTTCTAATAAGAATTTTACAGTTAGGGTAACCTAGACTAAAGTAATGATCTGCATGAATTCCCATGGGCAGAAAAGCACAACTTTTTGTGTGATGATGTATACAACAGCCTCACAACTTCACCGATTAAGAGAGTTTTCATTGATTTCTGCATGATGTGGAAGAAATTTCATTTGCACAATGAATTTCCTGTATTTAAAAGTATTCAACCTTTCTTTATAAGCCATCCTTTGCTATCTTGTAGGAATGTGGCTTAGCTACCCTTTAACAAAATGATTTTCACAACTACTGCATCATATTTTCTGGTTTCTGTAATCAAGAATGCTGCTGAATTTCTATCCAAGCATCATACATACACTGAATTCACATAGTAATCAATTTACAACCACAACTGGGCCCATAATCTCAGGCATTGAGTGAAGCAGTCATTAAAACTAGATGCCACATGACTTCACTCAATGACTGCAATCCTGGCTCTCCCAGTTGTGATTGTTTGGTGACCATGCAGGTCATTAAGACTGAGAGAGAATCTGGGCATGGTGGGCTGGGAAGAGAAACGGGGTCTGGGTCCCCTCCCTATGAGAATGCTGACATTTGCCACAGTTTTCACCAGAGTTGAGGTCTTTTCCTCTAACATGCTGAGAAATCCACTGGCACACCAAAGGAAGAGACCTCAAATCCAGTGAAAATTCTAGCAAACACCAACATTCTGAGCCTTTCAGAATGCCAACATTCACTATTGCTTTCCCCTCCGATCTGGAGCTTTTGAGCTTTACAGAGGGAACACACTGGTGTTTGCTAGCATTATCTCTTCCAGAAATGGTGCATCATAGGCAATGATTTCTGAACCATGGTACCTCTCAAAACCTAAAGAATGTGTCCAATATTCAGGACCCATGACTCCCAACGGAATGAAATTCGGGGAAGTTGTGGTTGCTTTAGTGCTCCTGGCTGCTGCTTCTGCACTCCCATGATCATTATCAACATTTTGTGATAAGTTTCACAGGAAGTCTTGCAATTCCTTGTTTCTTCCTTCATCCAGCAGTAGCCATTTACTTCTCTGCTGGGAAGGGAAAGGGGAGATTTCCAGTGCTTGCTGCGAGATTCCCACAAGGAAACTCAATGGGGAAACTAGCATGAAATTAGAAGTTGCTCCTGCCCCCACTGCTTTTCCTCTAGCCTTAGTCATTCTGTTTTTGTTTAAGTAAGGAAGTGTTTCTGAAACAATGTTCCAACAGGGCATGGGTTGTTTAGTTGATTCCCAAAAAAGAAAACATAAAGCCCTAAGGATCCATAATTCACAATTTCAATTTATAGCATGGTGTATAATAGGTTTTTAATTTTTATTTTGAGAAAGCCCTTTTTGATCCTTTAACCTTGTGAAGAGAGGCATATTGAATCCATAGTGTATATATTAATTGCACTTTTAAAAATAAGGATACAAGGTTGTGCCTTCAAACTTTTCATTTAACAGATTATCCAGGCAACTTTCTACTCTATATAAAGCTGCTATTATGACAACAGTATTATTTTCTATGAACTTACTTTACTGTTTATTAAACCAGACATACTTTGATTGTATCAATGACTATGTCATAAACTATGCTTTTGTTTTTTTAATCTGCTGTTAACTTACTGAATTCTACTATGTGACTATAACAAAGTAAATACAAATAAAATAAAATCTAGAATTGTTAATAATGTTGAAATTTCCTCCATAATTTTTTAAAAATAAATTGAGCAGTAAAATAAAGGAACTAAATTCCTTACATATTTAACTACCAATTTTACTCCTTGACTATCAAAGAAAGTGGGTTTTGCCAGGTGATGAAAAAGTATAAACGAAAAAGTGCACCCCTTGATTGCTAAGATGTATTCAATAACTTCAAGATTGACTTACTGTATTTTGAAATATTTGGATATATTTTATTTTGAAAGCACATTCTTCAGCTTTACTAGAAAATGTTTTAAAAACAAGACCCACAAGGCACAATGTTCGTATATAAGAATGGAACAGTTTTACACCTATTTACAAATCTGACTATATACTTAGTACTATAAATAAATAGCAATAGCATTTAGATTTATATACTGGCCCATAGTGCTTTAGAAGCACTCTCTGAGTGGTTTACAAATGTCAACATATTGCTCCCAACAATCTGGATCCTCATTTTACCCAAACTTGGAAGGATGGAAGGCTGAGTCAACCTTGAGCTGATCAGATCGAACTCCTGGCTGTGGACAGAGTTAGCCTGCAATACTGCAGTCTAACCACTGCACCATCATGGTTTAGTAAAAAAAAAAATGCAAATATTCATACTTCAGACTCAGAGTAATTTTTCACTAACTGCACATATATTGTAAATCAAGGTTAATAAATTATTATGTTTCAGTGGCAATATACTTTGAATACCAAACATTGGAGAACATGAACATTGCATTCACATGAGTTTCCTAGAAAAATGTGGTTGAACACTGTGGAAAATAGGTTACTGGACAAGGAAAGCCTTTGGTGTAATGGCTAATGTTACTGTGTAGTGATTTAGATGGGTGTTTCCAAGTTCTACTAAAAATAGATTTTCATTTCTCATAACACCTCAGTTTTGGGAACAGTCCAGTGGTGGGTTGCCCCCGGTTCGGTCCGCGCGAATAGGTAGCGGTGATGCTGTGACATCACCAAACCGGTTCTACGCGTTCCAGACCGCCGCCCTGCTGCGCGCCTGTACTTACCGTTCTGCGTGCGGAGTGCGCTTGCGCAGGAAACTTTTTTTGACATTTTTGTCAAAAAAAAGCTTCTGCGCGCACCGTGCACCCCGACCACACGCAAAACGTGTGCACCTTTAGAACCGGTAGGAAAGGTAAGTAGAACCCAACCCTGGAATAGTCAATAATGCTCTTTGGGGGTATGTTCAGGAATGTACCAGTATATATTTCTTCATACACCATATAATTCAAAAATTGGAGAAAACCATGTCTAAGATGTGAACAAAATAACCATATTTATAGAGGGGTCAAGCCATGCATCTAAGTTCCAGTTTAGAGGTCATGTACACAATTTTAATGCCAATTAGAGCACCTGCTTTCTTCATGCTTTCTTGGAAGTATTGATTGAAGTGGCCTTTATATATCATATGAGCAAAGAACCAAGAAAATATGCAGGCCTCCCACAATACTGCTGTATCAATCAGAAGCCTCTCCTGGATTGTCACCTCTTTTAACCTCTGCTAAAGTTCACACCTTTGACAAATTTCTTTTTCATAACTTCCTCTAAAGATTCTAAATCTGGGATTACTATGTTATTCTGACATTACTGTGGATCTATGGGTTTAAACGTCACAAACCTATCTGTGGCATTTAAGCTGAAATTCAACATTTGCCAACTTGTTCAGGGTCCACTTTTCAAACTTTTTTCATACTGTGAACATTATCTCTCAATTATTTATTTTATTTCACTCTATCAAAAAATAATCCTGTCATTCTCCCCACCTCCTCCAAGAAAAAATGGAGATGGCTTCAAAGCAGGCATCGTCTTTTGGCACTGATTCTGAATATATTTTGCTGCTTCAGGGATAACTTGAACTCTCCAAAGGTCCTCTGAACTGCGTGCGGTTAGTCTGCGTACAGATGGTACGTCCCTTGCTGAAGTACCCACAGTGAAAATGACAATTGCTGCTGAGTCCTCTGGCATAGCAAGTAAAAAATAAACCGTGTTGAGAAATTGTAAACACATTCCCCAGCAGTTCTAAGAACAGATTGTCCCTTTTCTTTGTTCCACAATAATGAGTACTTCATTTTAATATTATCATATATTGCAGGAAATACAATGCAGTTTGAGACATAAATCACTTGAAAGGGTAATATTTTAAATATTTAATCTGTCAGATAAAATGACAGAATAAAAAAAATGCACATTCTTTTTTTTAATACACATTTTTAAATTCATAACAATCTTTATACCCAGAATTTTCCTTCTAGAAATTGAACTATTGTCAAATATCAGTATTTCAATCTGATATTCACTTAGCTAACATTCACTTAGCTATGCAAATATTCCTTTTCTTAAGATGCCTGCCTTTGATTCCTTTACTATGATAAAGAAGAGCTAATTAAAAATAATTACAACTGCATCAGAGTACAGTAGGTTATTTTTGTAGTAATTAAAATCATATGTGTTATGTTCTGAAATTAACTATCTTGTGTGCTAATTTGTTATATTCACTTGGAAAGTATTGCTTTGAATCTTACAAGAACAAAAAGATCTCAGGGTTTTTTTTAAAAGGAAAAAGTCTTTTGGCAAGGGTTTATTGTTGTCAATACTTTAATGAAAAAGAAACTAGCTGTTGGAAAATGAGGAATCTATATTATTGAAACAAAATATTCAATAGAAATTAGAATAACATATGCAGATGCAAACTTTTGATGCCTAGTACATGTAAGTTGATCTATGAATTGCAAAAAAGATGTAATTATAGAACAAAATTTAAATAATCTTTTGTCATAGTGCAATATGGATAATCCAAAACTCCAAGGTACTAAATCCCATCCTTTCTGTTTTTTGAGAACTCATTTGTGTATGTCTGTCCCAATCAGAAGGTTTTACCATACAGCTGAACATTCACTATGCACACCAAAGACAGAGGGAGACTAGGTTTACCACATTTTGAAACTTATTTTTTGCAGATGTTTCATTACCCAAACTAGGTAACATCATCAGATGAAATCCCCCTTATTTTAGCCCTGAGCTACAAATATTCTCCTTTATTGGTACTTACTGTTCAGTTTGGATGAAAGAGTGCTGACTTTAAGAAACAGGAGGGTTTTGGATATTGGAAAGTCATGAATTAAGATTTGAATGGCTTGATTATCTGTGGTACAACGAAGTTAAAGTGAATGTAAATTTCAAAAAAAATTTTATTAGTTGTGCCATATTAGAATCTGGAATAGGTGTAAGGCAAAATAGTCTCTTGAAAACCCTTTATGGTTGCCAGCCTAAGTGTTTTTAGGAGGGAGATGATAATTAAGCAAAAATGGTGAACTTATCTGATTTTCTGATTTTTTTCCCCCCAAGGAGCATTGTACCTAAAAACAAGAGAAGACTGGGAGTTGGAAGGTTTTACATGCCGTTGGTTTCTTTTATCTTCAGCTAATGGAAATAAATAAGTTGAATAAGAATTATGAATTTAAAAAGGGTAAAACTGAGTTTGTTGCAGAGCTCTGTACAAATGATGATCATATGATTGCTAAGATGTAAAAACTTTTACTAAAAATGGAAATACAGGTTGTACAAGTTAAGGATTGTATATTAACATGGGCAAAAATTTTGGGATATAATATACTTGGACTAATGAAAGGATGAGATTTACCTTGAACGATAATCTTAAAGTGAATTTTTATAAAATGATGTATGGTTGATACATGACCCCAGATAAACTGTAAAAATGTATAATCAAATTTCAAGTATTTGCCAGAAACGTAATCAAGCTGAGGAAATATTTTTTCATCTTTGGACTTGTAACAAAAATATTGGGATCAGATATGTATTTTGATGCAGATTTTAAAACTCAATATAGAGTTGAAACCAGAAGCTTTTATTTTGGGCTTAACAGACAAATGGAAAACAATTTATGGAATTTTGTTTTTTATATATGGTAATGACAAGACACTTATATGCTGAAGGTGAAAGAACTTACAAATATCTACAATGGAAGAATGGTAAAAGTTCATAGTGGTGGAGATGGCTAAATTGACAGCCTTGATTAAATAAAATACTTCAACAAATTTTATTTCTTCTTGGAAACAACTTTTGGACTTTTTGCAAGAAACTGAAAGGAATGAAAAGTTGATTTTAGCAATAATCATTTGACTTACTGGGTTTAATCATACCAAAGTTGGATAAATTCATTTTATCCCTCAATTTGACATGTTTTCTTTTCTTGTGTGGAGAATCTGTAATCCAGCTAACGATTAGTAGAGAAAAAGAAAAAGAACACACTTTTTTGAAAATCCCACGGATAGCATTTTGCATTTCCTGACTCTCTTAACTTCGTCTGACAAACACATTCAAATATTTTAAACACACAGCTGGAAAGTAACTCAGTCTCTTGATCCAAAGCTTTCAGTCATAGTTATCCACTTCAGGTGCTACATTCAAAAGCAACATTCTTCTTGGCTGTGTCTGTAAAAAGTGGGGCCACAGTTGCATTCATTGTTCAGTGAGCTTGTCCACAAAGTTAAACCCACCGACAGCAATGAATGTTGATTGTGACCTTTTTTGTGTGGACCTAAGTGAAATTCTGCAAGGGAAGACACAAACAAATCATCTTGGGTATTGGCTTTATGGCTATCTTCAGTGAAATTCTGAAAGCATGAAGCAATGAGGAGGATGGTTAGCTGGAGGGTACAATCAACGGTCGATGGTTTTCACTTTAATCCCAAACTCACCGACAGCGTTGAATGTTCACTGAAGCAACCAGAAGAAGCAGATTTCCAAAGACTTCACAGTATCCATCCTTAAACGTCTAAAGTGAAAGAAAATTAAGAAGACATTATTTTCAATTTGGTAGATTAATTCTGCTTAAAAATCACTGTTTCCACAACATTTATTATTAAATCCATCTACTGGGGAATTCTCAACAAAGCACTGCTGCACTATATTTAATGCTCAGAAAGATCTAAACTTTCTCTGTTTGGGGATTTAAAAACACAGAGAAAAATATCCATAAATCCCTGAAGAAAAATATTACATCAGAGCAATGTGTCTCTCTATTAAAATAAAATAAATCAAACCAAATGTAAACTCAAAATTATAAGTATAGTCCATTGTTAGATTTAAAAAATAACACTACTGTTACAATACTGGCTCCAAATTGACATCTATAACTCTTGTAATACTCATGCATTTATTCTTGTATATACATTTTTGCAATAAATATTTGACAGTATTATTACCTAATAGAGGACTGGAGGCTAAAACATATAACAAATGGTTGCTGGAATTGGGTATGTCTAGTTTAATGAAAAAAAGCACTGGGGTGACATGATAGCAGTGCTCCCATATCTCAGGGGTTGCCACAAAGAAGAGGGAGTGAAGCTATTCTCCAAAGCACCTGAAGGCAAGACAAAGAAGCAATGGATGGAAACTAATCAAAGAGACAACAACCTAAAATTAAGGAGAAATTTCCTGACAGAACAATTGATCAGTGGAACAACTTGCCTCCAGGAGTTGTGAATGCTCCAACACTGGAAGTTTTTAAGTAGAGATTGGACAACAATTTGCCTGAAATGGTATAGGGCAGGGGTGTCAAACTCACGTTGTCACGGAGCCATCACGTGACATATCGGGACATTCCCCCCCTTCACTAAACAGGGAGTGTGGGTGTAGCCAGCACGTGATTCATCTGCCCTATGGCCTAGGTGTTTGACAGCCCTGGTATAGGGTTTTTTGCCTGAGCTGAGGATTGGACTAGAAAACCTGAAGGTCCCTTCTAACTCCATTATTCTATTCGGTTAATTATGCCTAAGGCAGATATAAATTTGAAGGCAATGGGCTTGCCACTTGACAATAATTATTTCATATTTGGCAATGTCATAATGCTCAACAATTCTGTAAATGATTGAGCTAGAATGAAAGAAATCTTAACAACTGAATTCCCATTTTAACTTATGAACACTTAAAAAACTTTACCAAAACATTTTTCTTCTTTGGTATACTGAATTAACATTTAATTGTTGCAAGGACATTTCATTGCTCTTTCTGGAAAGGTTACCTGATCTCTTCAATAGAAGAATCCCTAGTCAATTTCTGGGAGTATGCTTTGACATCTAAAATAATTGTAAATTTGATACAGATTTAAATTCAATCTGGAAACCATCCATATATGTACATATATTGGTATCATCTCCAAAATTGGAGTTTATCTTTGTATAGAATTTATATTTCATTTTATGAGCTATGTAAATCAAAACAGATTCATAGTAATATGGATGGAATTTATAAAGTAGAATTTTATTTAGTTATTTATGTCAGCAGTTTAAGGATGATATACAAGGTATTTAAATTTTACAAATAGTTACTAACATTTTAAAAACCCATAGGCTCTACATTTTTAAATACTTGGTTTTTGAATAATTTGTGATATTTTATTTCCTGCCTTTTCCTGTTTACTTTCCTTAAAGTGTCCAACGAAAAATAGGTTATTTTTGTTCCTTAGCCAAAATGAAAGAAAATAGTATTGCCTTCCCTAAGAGATTAGGGAGTTCCTGATCACTTCCCCTCTCTTGCTCTGGTTACTACCAAGTCTATGTCAGCTAAAGAAACAGACAACACTTTTATTTTTATGTGTAGGCTTTTTAAATGTATATGCATGTATTCATCAAGAGCCACATGAATAGATCCTGATTCATGATTCATAGTTAACATATCACTATTGACATTTGTAAACTTCTGAGAGAGTGCTGTAAAGCACTACAGGCTGATATGTAAGTCTAAATGTTATTGGTATTATATTCTTCCTTTCTATATTTATTTTTATTTTCTTTTTCCTATAGTTTCTCCCTTCCCCAGTGTATTATTTTACTTCCATGATATCAATCAGACAAATGAATTCCTTTGTTGTTGGTATTGAGATCATATTTCCTAATAATAAAGCTGGCTGTTTTTCATTTCCATTTCTTTTTACTAATAACATACTTGAAAGCTCAGTATTACCACCCATTCTTCTGTTTATTTCTCACCTTGAATACAATCTGAAAATCTCTGCTTGCTTCTAAACTTTCAGTACTATAGTCTGTATTTTATATTATTTATTGGTTAAGAGTGACTTTCACCCCTACTTCTTTCATCATCTGGTTTCCATCTTCTTTTTAAAGGAAACCCTGTGGATTGGCCATGTGTGCCTTTTGCTAGTCTGTGCTACAAATGCCAGATTTATTTTATGTACATTTCGTATCTCCAGGCTTCTGAGAACATTCACATTGGCTGAAACTTCTTCTTTTTCTTTATTTAAGGTTAGTAGGTCATAAATAAACCAAAACACTTTTCCTTGCTCTGAGCAATTTGCTCATAAGAGTACATGAAATATCACTTCTAAAAACCAAGGAACCTAACATGACTTGACAGGAGTACACGACAAAGTAGTTCATTGTGTTGCTTTAAAGGCCATAGGGATTTCAGCTGTAGAAGTTGTCTGTCTTAGGAATAGATTAAATATCTTGTCTGATGACCTGAGCTTAATTTAAGTGGTTGCCTTTGCCAGCCCTTCCAGAGGGCGTATATGTGAAATAGAGCATCTCATCTTCCATCTTCGATTCTTTTCATCATCCTGATAGTTTGACCTAAATTGAAAACAGAAATGCTGTATGGTACAGAATATTTAAGTTATGCCAAGTGGCATTTTAAAGCTTGTTAATTAGAAACAATCTTTACTTTTACATAGGAGGCTGAAGGTCAAAATGAATACTGTTAGTTTATTTAAATATGTTTTGATAATTTTAGTATAATAAATAGAATGTTTGCTAATGTTACATAATCAAAGCAGAATAATGATGTCATAAATTTCTACCAGTATCAGGACGTTATCTGATTTTTTTCTTTATTATTTAATACACTATGCGCATTAGCTGAGAATAATTTGTTCTAGCCAAAATTAAGTCCAATTATTTCAGCAGAATTGAAAAACAGCTTTTTAGGATTCTCACACTGAAATCAGTCTATCTGCTGGATTAATTGTGTTTTAGCAAAATTTTAGGCATACTCATAACTATAGTAAAATTACAAAAAACATAAATCTCATGAAACAGAAATTGGAACTGATACAAATTACATCCACTTGACTCCATAAGTGTGAATAAACCTGTGCTTGCAAAACTTCCAATATACCTGTCATGAAGTTTCATTAAGCAGTATTTCATTAGTTACAGCTGTACATCTCTTGGTAGAAGCTCCTCCTAATTTTTGCGAAGTATCTGCAAGGGGTTAAAATGACAATCAAAAGTAATACAATTATGAATTTGGAATGGTTTGAGGAAATGCTATATCATTAAGTCTCACAATGACCAGCACACAAGGGCATTTTTAAATATTTCTTGGAGCCATGCATGGCTTAGACTCTAATCAAATGTGACAACACAAGAGGTCAAAAACGTAAATTTATCTTAATAAAGTTTGTATTAAAGAACAAAATGCATATATGATAAGAAGAAGTATGGTCCCAATACAGGGTGGCATCCCATGGACCATTAGACACATTGGTGTCTGCCTTTGTGGTCAGAAAGAAAATACTATCCTTGGAGGAAGAAATCTGGTATCAGATCCTTTTTCCTCGTCAGTGGTGAGATTAGCTTTTTTTCTGAGGTCAGGAAATTCTAGTCTCCAGAAAGCTTTCAAACATGTGCCTAGGGGTGGGCCCGGCTAAAATAGCTTAGAATCTAATGCAGTTTCTCCATCTCAGCAAGTTTAAAATGTATGAATGTCAGTTCCCAGAATTCCTCAGCCAGCAGGCTGCCTGGGGAATTTTGGGACTTGAAATCCACGTATCTTAAAGGTGCTGATATTGAGAAACACTGATCTAATGGATCCAAAGTTCCCTCTGGTTGGCTACCGTGTCCGTGAACTGAGTTGGAATGTACATCAGCTGTTTGCTCTCTGTCCCTTCTCACTCCTTGCACCAGAGAGTAGCTTTGTCCAAAAGTACACAAAGAAACAATTTCACAGAACATGGAGAGGACAAATGTCTCTTTGTCCTTATTTTTGTTATGCAGGCCAGCAGTGTAATTGTACATGTCAGAGCACTCCAACCAAAACTTAAACTTGCTCTGTTAGGTACCAAAATATTAAAATAATTGTTATTATTTCTGGGTTACTGCACCATTTCAAGAATGGGCTATATTTTGATATTTGAAAAAAGTGTGGAGGAAGGAAATAGGATTATGTGTGAACAGAAGGCAAAGCATCTTTGAGTAAAACAGTGCAAGTTATCTAGATTTTTAAGTGGTTACCTTTGCCTTATAGCCCTGATAAATATGATGATTCACAGCAAGAGAATTAGTTAACATGCATTATTTCACCTTATCATTTATTTAACTGTGCAAAAAATAGGAAGCATAGCAATTTCATAACTGAGGTTGTTCATTGCAACAAACTCAAGAAATACCAGCAACAGTTTACCTAGTTATAAAAGCTCATTACAAACTAGAAATCAGGAAAATACAAAATAGTAGCTAGTGCACTTATAACCCACGTGCTTAAAAGTATCAACAGATCCTAATACAATGTCTTAATAAGATGATGTTTGTTAGGTTTGTCAACCTGACAGCAGCACCAGCTCTCTAAAGTGTAATCTGATATTGTGGTATACTTTTTAAAAAATTGAACTATATCCCTTTAACTATTCCTATAAAAGACCCATTATGGCTAAGACCTAACATAAACTTTTTTATAGTTATCAGCAATTTATCACAAAACATTATTCTGATCACCACAGATTTTGTCATCTTACTTCAGACTGTCCATAAAGTGAGATGTGTGATTCTTTTTCAAACACTGTACTGATAGTTATTGATAGCACTTCCTATGTCCTTTGTATAGTTTTTAACTACTAGATATGCTGAACTAATTTTCTTAATGATCTATAGACAGCCAGGTTTCTCCAGATGAACTGTGTCAGATTTTTACAAGTATTATCTCAAAAAATAACTGTGAAAAAGTTATCAACAATACACACAGTTTCAGTGTTAATCTTTCTGACAAATGTCATGTTACATCATGAACACATGAACACATGATTCATTTAAAGTTCCACCCTTACAGTTGCTTGAGAAAAGTGATGAGGAATTTTGGTTCTGATATTATATTTCTCGCCATTTTATTATTTCAGCAGATTTCCACTGAACAGCTGCAGATTTGGTATGGCCAAGACCTTTAGACACAGATGTTTGAGATATTGCTATTAAATTTGGTGAGAAGTCAAAAGTAATTCTATTCTTTCATGAATTCACAGCTTGTGGTACTATGTTACCATATGCAGGAAGCCAAAATCACAGCATGGGACATGTAGTCAGCTTTCAAGACTTTTAGCACATTCAACTTACTTTCAATGTCAAAAGACAGGAAGTTGAAAAGGAAATTTTAAGAAAAACTGCACTGTGCTGATAAACAACTATAACTGTGGATGAAAAGAGTAACGTTTTTCATAAGGTAGTTTACATTAAGAACATACAACCTATGACAGAAATCTTATAAGAGAATACATGGCATTTTTCAATTTTTTCCCTGTGAGAGTAAAGAAACAATTATTTACATTTTCACAGGATTAGAAATTAGTATAGCAGGAGGTAAAATCCACATTAGATTGCACATTATATATTTTTTTACTATGGACTGATAACTTGGGAACAAGGGGAGCATGGTGGCTCATGTGGTTAGGATGCTAGGTTGGAGGTTAGCAAGCCTGTGTTCAAGATCTGGGTGCTTGCATGAGGCAGGGTTGAGCTCTTGTCCTTCACTTCAGCTCCTTCCAGGGACATGAAAAGAGCCCCCAACTGGGTGTCCTCCAGGCAACAATGATGTCACGGCTAATCCTTTCAATCTGAAAGTGTACCTTGGTACTTCTGACATAAGTTCAAAAGAAAAAGAAAAACCCTTGGAACATAAAACAGGCTTCTCTTGAAAATATCTAGTTGGAAGAATGTAATACACAACTGTGTTCACATGCATGTCATTATCATTGATACAAGTATGGTAATGCTGGGAAGTTACACCCCTAAAATACACAATATCAAAAATATTGGTAGTCCTCAACTTACAACAGTTCATTTAGTGACTGTTCAAAGTTACAACAGCAGTGAAAAAAATGTCTTATCATTTTTCACACTTACAACCTTTGTAGCATCCCTATGATCATGAGTTCAAAATTCAGATGCTTGGCAATTGGTTCATACTTATGATGGTTGCTGTGTCCCAAGATCATGTAATCCCCTTTTGCAACCTTTAGACAAGCAAAATCAACAAGGAAGCCAGATTCACTTAACAACCATGTTACTAAATTATCAACTGCAATGATTTACTTAACAACTGTTGTAAGAAAGGTCGTAAAATGGGGCAAAACTCACTGAACAAATGTCTCACTTAACAACAGAAATGTTGGGCTCAATTGTGGTCGTAAGTCGAGGACTACCTTATACATATTATCTTACCATCTTTCATTTGTTAAGATTTTTAATATCTTAGAATAGATGATTTTTTTCTCACATTTTTCACAATTTTTATTATCTGTGTGAAAGAGGCCACTATTGCCAAGCAAGGCTGATTTGGGGTTGAACTACTGAAGAAATATGTACAATGACGAACGTGTTTCCTCTCAAAAATGAATAAAAAATGAGAACTAGTTTTAAAATGTTTATGGACCATCAAATGCATCTAGTGCCCCCATTTAAATTCTAAATGGATCAGCTTTACTCTCATAGCTACTGGTTGTTACATCTAGTCCTTCAAAATTTAATGAGAATTTTGAACACAATGGAGGTAATGTAACATTTAAAACAAAGAGTGGGACCATTTTTTTAAAAAAACCCACACATTAATTTTTTTCATTTTTTCCAAGAAAGGATGTGATCGATGCTTTGGTCAAAATGTTTGTGTACTTGACCATTATTGATATGCTGACTCTAGATAGCCAAGTATTTTTAATAGATATGTTATTCTTAAGAGTGCCTTGAATGTAGGAGACCTTTAGTTTGGCTTTAGGCATAAAGCCAGCTGGGTGACTTCGTGCCAGTCACTTTCTCTTGGTCCTGGGAAACGGACAACAGCAAACTACGTTCTAAAAACTTGTCAAAAAAAAATGCAGACTTGTCCAAGCAGTCATCAGGAGTCAACGATGAACTTGAAGGTATTGCCTGCCTGCCTGCCTGCCTGCCTGCCCGTCTATCAATCAATCAATCATCCATATCTATCTATCTATCTATCTATCTATCTATCTATCTATCTATCTATCTATCTATCAAACCATAGCAATACCTATTTATTTATTTATTTATTTAT